>ML791204.1:223775-253892 GCA_009831015.1 Picea engelmannii
AGAGCCTCACGATAACCTCTCTACACAGAGCCTCACGATAACAAGTTTCTAAACATCGCAACTCGATGTGTGGCAATTATATAGAACATCTTTCGGCCGAACTTTGTTTCGGCCGAAAACTTATTCGGCCGAAAGATTATTCGACCGAACAAGTTTTCGGCCGAAACAACATTGCCGGAAAAAAATTATCCAGCCGACCAAATTTCTACACGCAAATCGAGGGCCCGGTTATGGCTCCATTCGATTTGACGTTTATATTTTCGGCCGAACAATAGTTCGGCCGAAAATAATTTCTTTCGGCCGAAAAAATCATTTAGTTCGGCCGAAAAGCGGTTTTTGGAAAATTTGGAGACCCGATTGTCACGAAAGTGTAACCCACCTTCGTGATTTCACCCTCCACATATGCAATGGGTGAGAATATGTACATAGAGGTCAATAGAGTTATTATTTGAGACATGAACATATGATTTGGTTATATGAATACACTTGGGTTATTTGGAGGAGATTATCCTAATGTATAAGGAATTATTATATAACTCATCTCTATTATCACTTAAAGAGCTATGCTTTATATCCACATTTAGTATACCATACATTGTGTGTACTCTATTTTATTATATTATTTTGAATATATATTGTATGTACTCTATTTTATTATATTATTTTAAATATTTAATACATAACCCGTCCCTACATTAACACTTCAAACAACTGTTATTGTTTAATCTTTACAAAGAAAAAGTAATAACACTAATATAATTATGATCTCTAAAACAATTTCACTCAAATTGGTATTACAACTAAAAGAATCTTATATCCAGAAAAAGAAAAACAAGAATGAATTACGTTCTTTAGATTTAAAAAGGCAATCAAATCCCATATCATCATTAACTACAACTAAGCAAAAGTGTAAACGATTATATCAATACACGGACTTCATTGGACATCATTGTAAATAGTTACTTAGACTCAGACCAAGAAGTCAAATAATATTTATTTACGTAAGCTCAACTAGAAGTCATAAATATAAAAACAAAATTTTATCAAATTATAATAAAAAAAAAAAGCCAAACACAAGGAAAAGTGCATTTCTTTGAATTTTTTTTTATAATTTATCTAATAAAACCCCCTCACAAAGCATTTCTTTAAATTTATCATCATTTCAATGAAATCGCCTTTCCTTGAATTTTTATCACAATTTCAATGCAAGTGAGGACATATTTTAAAAGGAAAAGCCTTTAAATATGGCATTGGGCACACACGTGGGTTGTGTACCATCCACGTCAATTAGGTATCAATAGTTTTGTTAAAAAAAAAATTGGATGTTGGCTTAGATGAAAACACCTTGAAACAACAATTTATTAATGCAGAGAAGATATATAATTTTATTTCTAAATGAAATATGCAGAGAAGATATATAATTTTATATCTAAATGAAATATTTTCACGATTCTTCCTTATAGAGATGATGTAATTTACAAGTGTAGGGCATAATATAATGTTTTTCTTCCACCCAACTATAATGTTTATACTCTACATAGTGTATCTCTCTCAAATTATGGTATTTATAGACAAAGAATATTTGTTAAAATTATAGTATTTATCGACAAAGAGCATTTTTCAATGTTCCCAGCACACCAAATTGGTGTATGAGACCTCCTTGTTTGTGGGACAAGGGACCCCCCTCCACCCAACGATTTGACTGGTAAAGTCTACGAAGGTATACATACCCTACCTCCCTTTGGATTTGAACCTATGACCTCTTAGGAGGAAACACATGTTCTTAACCATTAGGCCCACTCAGACTGTATTAATAGTAAGTGAATAATGTTAATTCAAAACCAATTGTAATTAATATAATTATGTTTGTATTTAAGTTTGACATTAATGTTGATGATTTCATTAATTAGATTTTTTTGGAAAAAAATAATTATTTTTAAAAAATAAAAAATCTATAACTATTTACTAAATAAATCAAAGTAATAAGTAACTGAAGGTTATAATCGACTTTACTAATGATTCACTTTAAAAGTGACACGTTGTGGCAAGTTAAGTCCATATATCATATAAACACAAACACCTAGCTAGATTGTAGTGAAGACGGTGCCTAGAACACCAAATCTGTTTCTTTGGTGTTGAACTCGTGACCAATCACTAAATCAAAGCACAGAGTAGCAAACTTGGATGGTAACCACATCCACCAACTAATAACTTCATTGACAAAGCTAATTAAATAGGTATATATTCAATCCTTAAATTCTTTAATATGTCATTCAAATATACGGTGTGGCCAACAACGGGTTGGAGTTTCTTTGGAAAGAAATTACTTGACTCATAAGTTAGGGAGTTAATCACACTAACAACGGGTCTCAACCATGGTGATCAAAATTATGTAAGTAGATGCGTAGACATCTCCTACTATTTTGAAAACATTATAATAATTAAATTACATAAGAGCTTGTGCAAGTAGAGGCTTTCCCAGCCATAGTGAGATTATGAAAATCAAATTTTGCTTATGTACTTAATCACATTAAGAATAAATAAATCAAAATTTTAAGAAAAGGATAAAGTACATCAAATGATATATAACATCATATGGAGCTATTCGACGAATGCTCATTGGTGGGTTATGACATTGTGCTTTAATGGATGGTATGATAGGTATGAAAAGGGGTATGACATTGTGCTTCAATGGATGGTATGATAGTTATGAAAAGAGCATGGTATGGAGACTTACACTTAAAATCCATGGAACATGCCACATCTCCCTACATGCAATTCATGTGAGGTGATGTGCTACTGAATGACATGACATACAAACAAGGATTAACAAATATATAAGTTCACCTTCAAATTTGATGATTGTTATGTAACACCCTCAAACAAGCATTAACCTCTCAACGACATATTGTATAGAGTGTATGTCATGCCCACAATGTTATTTTAGTTAGGTTAGAGAGTCATGTTATAATGCTAAGGTCGCATGTCTAGACCTAAATATGCCACTTTCCATATCGTTAGCATAAAATAGTAATATTAGTTATGTTGTTAAGGCAAACCCCTTGCATCTCTTTTGTCACAAATCTCCAGCATAATATTCATAAAGATCTCAACAATTCTCCTATAGGAAAAAGTGCATGACATGCATCTCGATCCCTCTAGTAGGGATATTTTTCCTTTGTCTTTCCTGCTAGCTTCATGCACGTCGAATAAAACTATAAATTGAAAAAATTGCTTAGCTCCTCTTTTATCATTTGGGTGTGTAATAGGGCATTATGTATGTCCTAATGGCAGTGTGTACCTTCTTTCCGATCACATCATGCATTGATTTGTCTTTTTCAAGATTGTTCAGTTGTGTATCTTTAACTTATCTAGATTTTGCAAGATCCCTCCATCTAGGGTTCCTGAAGTCTATTTTTAGGTTTGAATGGGTATTGATGTTTAGGATTGGGTTCCTTCACCGCTTTGGCAACCCGATGTCTTAGGTTGTCATTCTTAAAACCGGTCCAAGGATTCCAACGCTTCATTTTTTTTTTTTTACAAAATCTATCGAGTGGTATATGAAGAAAGGAAACACAAGAGACGGTGGTTCATAAGGTTGGCTATTGTCTGCTCTCAATGACTAAATTCCTTTATCCATTCCAATCCATCATCTCTCTTTACCCTCAACCCACACAACCCAATGAATGGGATCCCGTTTTCAAATCCCGTTAGTGCGATTGGAGTTCAAGGGTTTCATTTTGAGTACTAAATCTTGAAGGAAACCATAGTGGGAATGTGTAATAGTTGATTGGAGCTGTAAATTCACGGAGAAATAGGTTGTAGGCATGTGAGTAATATTATGAGCAAGAAAGTGTAAAGGTCAGCAGGTGAGTTTTTGCTGTGAGAATTCATGTGTAGCTGTAGATTCCTCGAGTCCCCAACAAAGATATTTTTTGTCCAGCATGTGTTGGATCCCTGAAGGGAAGAGGGACATCCTAAGGGACTGAGTGTCAGAGAAGGGTACCCATTCCTTGGGTTGTGTGGGTTGAGGGGAAAGAGAGATGGTGGATTGGAATGGTTGAAAGAATTCAATTGTTGAGAGGGGACAATAGCCAGCCACAAGAACCACCGTCTCTTATGGATTCAAAGCCCCAACTCGGGATGTTGTTGAGAACTAGAACAACAAGTCTATGGTTGGGTGGAACATTTGTCCTCTATAGAGGTTTGCATATTTGATAAGATAAGTATTCATAACCATTTTGATTAATTATGTTGAATGCTAAGTTAAATATTGTACATTTCACTCTAAAGATTATCATATTTATTGCTATTTGTTGTGGGTAAAACGATGCATTTGAACCTGTGTTTTTATGTGATTGAATGTTTTTGTTTGCATTTAATTGTTGTTGTGCACATTTAAATTAATTACATTTATGTTTTTAATTCATATCTACAATTACAGGAGATTGTTTGCCATGTTGTGTATTTTCCGCATTCAGAATTGGTATCGAAGTTATCATTTGGTCATTTTTAGCGGTAGCATGACTTAGTTTGGAGTATGTGTATGTTACATATAATAACAAGTAAATGGTAAAGTCTATGGAGGTGTACATACCCTATCCCCTTTAGGATAATTATTATATACTTCTTTATTATTATTTATTCCAATAAGTCTTATCACCATGGTTTATATCATTGATGGATCACAAAGAGTTAATGTAGGCCTACAAGTGTAAAACTATTGATTGCAAGATTGCCAACATTCTTGCAATCAACAAACAAACTCTGTTTTTATAAGGTTTTATGACTTAAACATATTTCAAAATTTGAATAAAAGTGCATTGGCACCCAAATCGCACTCACATGTTCTTGTTACCCTCGAAATCACGTGCATTGTTCCCCTGTGCAGTTCTCATTGTAGGTTTTGAGTGAACCCTAAGAAACGCATATCCTTGACCACCATTGTCAATAAAGGCATCTAGGGCACGATGGTAACACCACGAGAGCACTGGAAATTAATCAGGGAAAATCCAATAGGGCTCAAATTGTTAGAGGTCATACCAAAGATCAGGGACATTTTTGTGTAGGGTGAGTGGTCCAATTTCATATGTGCATTCAATGGACATCACACAAATATTCTGATCTTTGCACAAAAAATTGATGGATTCCAGACACAAATTGGGGACATAACCATTCACATAACAAAACATTTTGTTGTTGGAGCATGTGCTCTCCCTATCAATGGAGAGAGGTGGTTTAAGAAAGGGAAATTATTAGCTAAGATATGCAACCAGTTCCTGGTAGCAGAGCATCAGAGCCCAGATTGGATCTAGGGCACCTCAATCCAATGGTTGAAAGAGGAATGGAGGGGCATCCTATATGGAATACAGAGATACATCACAGGAGAAGGTACGTTTTCAATTTTCCATTGCTATCATCTCATATTTCTCATGCATTTAAATGGTGACAAAGAGATGATACTCCCATTCTACCTGCTCAAACGCCTAACTAAGATGTCCAAATGAGTCCATAACTAACCAGAAACTACCCACAGAAACATCTACCATCAGGGGTTTATAAAAATATTGGTTCTTTTTTCTCTTAGTGAATTGGGCATGTCTTGGACAAAATATATAGAATCTCTAGGGTTATAGGAAGAAGTGCCAGACACTCAACAACCATAAAAGAAGGAGTTTGAAGTTCCCTAGGCAGCTAGGGTTTCTACATAACCTAGGAGTTCATCCAAAGACACCCAACATGCAACAAAAAATACCTTACCTGCAAAAAGAAGAACCAGATCATACAAAGCAAGATCCATCACTCCAGAAAAAGAAGAAATACCTCAGAGGAAATTGAGGTCATCCATAGTGAAACAAAAGGACAGAGAAAGTAGTAAATTTTATGTCAAAAATTATGTCAGAAAGGGAGAAAAACAGGCCTGCCCAATAGTCCAACCACCTCATGAACATCTTGAGGTCGAACCTGTTCCCACTGCTAGGCAGGTAGAGAAAACTCCTAAATTTAAATCAAGCAAACATAAGAGGAATAAGCAAGCCAGTGTTGAAGTAGTTGCATCTAAATTTGTGTCATTTGACACATAGATTGAGGAGCCTCTTGAGGAAAAATAGGGTAGAAAGAAAAAGGGGAAATAGGTCCCATAAATGCCAAGAAAACCCAATCGAAATACCGGGCCGACCAATCAGTTGAGGCTAATATCCAAAGCCTTGTTTGATTCAACCCTCAAGGATCAAAATCCTATTGTGATTGAAGATCAAGACACTAATGAAGACCCCTTTGAATTTACCAACATGGAGGAAATGGCCATCCACACCTTGAAATAAATGCCACTAGGAAAGATCAATAAGAAAAACAATAAGGGACATACCTTAGGTGTTAAACCGGTTGATTCAGAAGCAGAGTTCACCACTGCTCCAAACCCAAAGAAATATTTGGTGGACACTGGTCCAGACCCTGAGCATGATTTTGAAGAAACTGGTCCATAAACAGAGCATGCCCCAGAGAAGGTTGTAGAAGAGACCAAACTAGAGGCAAAGGGGGAAATGATGATGGTACATGAACATGTGAAAGAAATAATTGATGAAAAACCTAAGAAGAATCCTAGGTATGAGATGAGACCAAGGAAATCTAAGCTCTCCATTGATCTCAATAGACCTACTACTAAGGAAGAGCATGGATTTTAAAATGGGAGCAGAGTAAAGGCATAGATCAAGACTAAAATTGAAAGTGACATGGACATGAATGACAGTAATCAACAGGTGCAAGCCCTCAAACAACATAATGACAATATGAGGTAGTATATTCAAGAGCTTCAACAAAAAAATCAAACTCTTGATATGCAACATTCAAAACTACAGAAAAAATATCAAAAGTTGCAGAAAAAACACCAAAAGTCCTGCATGTTCATAAAGAATGTCATCTAATGCATGTTGTTATCAGTAAGAAAGAGAATTAAAATCATGTGCAAGCTTGGTCTACCAGTGTTAAAGTTTTGTCTCTAGTTATTGGCATACATGTGCATCCATGCAAATTTAACAAGAAGTTCCAGCCTTTGAAGACTCTTGTTGTGCAACTCTTACACTTTGTGTTATCAAGAATGACTTTTAGTTCTAGTTATAAAATCTTTTCTTTTAGTTTAGATACCCCAACCAATTGCAATGTAATTTCTTTTTGATAAAAACAATGTTTTGATTAGGTCGAAGTTGTGGGCCCAGAAAGGGGGAGTTATCCCTACAAATTAACACTTGAACTCTACTTCACTCAATGTATGAAGTGTTTTGTGAAAAGTAATCATAATTGAATGGTGAATTTGATATCTAAAGATATGAATGTAATGGACATTTTATCCCTAGATCTGAGATAAGTATTCGAACCCTTTTAATGGATAAATAGAAGAATATGAGAATGTAACATGGTCATATTTTTTGGGGTGTATCAAGCTATCAGGATAAAGATCGGGCTTATGAATTGTAAAGATCCACAAAGTTTTCTACTCAGTGAATATAATTTCTGGTGAATAGACTATCTTTTTCTCAATCTTGCTTGTCTTTTCTTCTTATTTGGATGCATGTTGAATGTCTTGTAAAGAAAATATTATTTATCTTTCAGCTAATGTTCTTACAACTTGTTGAGAAGTGTATTCCAAATGTTGTTTTAGGTTTATTGCAATGTGTTAGATCTAAAATGTATAGATGCAAGTGATAAATTGTATGTTTGTCAGTGTTTTTGTTCTACTTTATATCTTGTATTTGCTACACTAGAATGCATGTCATTGGATAAGGGAAAAATTGTGGTGAGTACTGTGGAATAGTACAACTAGACCCCTACCCTTGAACCTCATCTATCGAGTGACCATCAAAACAAAAAAACCAAAACTTACAAAAAACCAATCATTACAACAACTAAGGTGGCCTAGCTCTTCCCTTAGCAGTGAGGTGTAGACCTTAGGACCAACATCTTTTGGCATCGTTGTCGAGGAACATATTAATGAAGCAATCTTTCCCCGGGAGAATGACAATGATAATATCTGATCTTTGATGGTGAACAAAGATCAGGCACAAAACTGACTGCCATCTTTCACTTAGTGACTCCATTGAATGCAAATCTACTAAGTAAGTCTGGCTCCCAGGAAAGGATTCAAAAAATCAAACTCTGAGCATACTAAAGCCTCAAAATCCAAACTTGATATTAATGGTGACACAACAACTTCTGATCCAGAGAGACAACTAAGAAAATCCACACTTGCTTAGAGACATCCCTTGCCATCTAAAGGCATGCCTGCATTTGAAAAGGTTTCCCTTGTCCTCAACAAGAAATAGCATGAGATTATTATTTTTGAAAATCCCCATGTAATAATCCCTCAGATATCTCCATCCCCATCTTCTACCTCATCATCTTCTTAAGAAACCACCCCTATATCTCCTCCTCAGCCTCAAATCCTAGTTGTCCCAAACATGGTTGTCAACATGATGGAGGCCATCATTACATCCAGGTATGCACCTTTAGTGTTTCCTCAAAACCTAAATGCATTTCCAACATGAGACTACATGAAATATCTTCCTATGTACAATGGTGAAGGAGATGTCACTCTTGAGGAACATCTGGTAGCCTTTTACATCTTTGCAGACAATTTTAACATTAAACATGCAGATGTTTGGATGAGTTTGTTTGTGCAGAGCTTGGATGGAGAGGTAAGGAATTGGTTTCGTGGTCTTCCCCTAGAATTTATTACAGGTATTGAGGAATTGGATGAATCCTTTCTAAAACAATGAGGAGATACAAGGAATAATGTGTACTACATCATTGAGTTTAGGGATTAAGAAGGAGGAATGATGAGTATGTATCATATTTCACTAAGAGGTTTAATAATATGTACAACAAAATCCCTGATGGTATCAATCCCATTGAAACCTCAACCAAGATCGCATTTGAAAATGCATTTGATGCTAAATTTTCTCTCATGTTAAGGGAGAGAAGATCCACCACTTTTCTATCTATGCAAGAGGCAACCCTGGAGGTCGAGTCTAATATTCTGGCATCAGAAAAATTAAAGACCAAATCTGACAGGGATCCAAATAAATAGAGAGAATACGTTCCTTCTTCCTCTTCTAACCCATCAAAATCTGACCCAAAATTTGATGAGATGACCAGAACATTGAAGGCTCTTACTTCAAAAATAGCTAAATTAAAATGGGAAACCAAGCAACCAAATATTCCTTATCAGGATGTTGTACACAAGAATCCTAATCAGTTTAGAAGACCAAATAATGCCCCTCAAATGATCTAGAGGGAAAGAAGAAATGTTGAAGATTATAGGGTTGTTCCTCCTTTTCAGAACAATGAAGTTGAAGATATGGAGGAAAGTAATGATATTGGAGATGATTCTGCAGTCCTTTTTAATGAAATTGACCTCTATCCTAGTCACCTAACCCAACAAAACTATGAAATTTCCCAACTATCAAACCAATTTGATGATGACAGAAAGGGAGAAGATATTTTTCAAAGCCAACCTCAAAAGAAGTATGATCTAAGGCCTAGGCTAGGGGGTCCCAAAACAAATGTGCCAACTCAAAATAATAAATCAAACTTTTTGTTCTAAGACTTTTGCGACCATTGTTTTGATTCTTGTTTGTTGGCTCTGAATAAATAATATTTATTTATTGATTTCACTTTTAACAATTTGGCTCTTCATAATAACTTTTCAAGTATTACAATTGTTAAATCATTTTTCCTTCATTTCTCATAATACTTTCCCAATGATGGACCAGACTGGTTTGGTCCGAAATGTCAAATATGAAAAAACCAATGCAATGAATCTGAAAGAGCTATCTCATCACAATAATGGTTGCAAAAGTCTTAGAACAAAAATACTGACCCTATATGGACATGATACAACTAATAAAATCCGACAATTTCAGCGGATGCGATTGCAATTAAAGAGAAGAAAATCTGATCTAACTTTTTTAAAAAGATGTAGGGACGCCGAAGTGATTCCTGTTTTTCAGCTCTGAATAAATAATATTTATTTATTTATTTCACTTTTAACAAGTCGTCTCTTCATAATAACTTTTCAAGTATTACAATTGTTAAATCATTTTTCCTTCATTTCTCATAATACTTTCTTGATGATGGACCACACTGGTTTGGTCTGAAACGTTGAATATGAAAAAAACAATGCAATGAATCCGAAAGAACTATCTCATCACAACAATGGTCGCAAAAGTCTTAGAACATAAATACTGACCCTATACGAACATGATATAGCTAATAAAATCCCACAATTTGAGCGGATGTGATTGCAATTAACGAGAAGGAAATATGATCTAACTTTTTTAAACAAATGTAGGGACGCCGGTGTGATACATGTTTGTCATCTTTGAATAAATAATATTTATTTATTGATTTCACTTTTAACAAGTCGTCTCTTCATAATAACTTTTCCAGTATTACAATTGTTAAATCATTTTTCCTTCATTTCTCATAATACTTTCCTGATGATGGACCACATTGGTTTGGTCCGAAACGTCGAATATGAAAAAACCAATGCGATGAATCCAGAAGAACTATCTCATCAAAACAAAGGTTGTAAAAGTATTAGAACATAAATATTGACCCTGTACGAATAGGATACAACTAATAAAATCTGACAATTTGAGCATATGCGATTGCAATTAATGAGAAGGAAATCTAATCTAACTTTTTTTAAAAGATGTAGGGACGCTGATGTGATTCCTGTTTTTTGGTTCTGAATAAATAATATTTATTTATTGATTTCACTTTTAACAAGTCGACTCTTCGTAATAAATTTTCAAGTATTACACTTATTAAATCATTTTCCCTTCATTTCTCATAATACTTTCCTGATGATGGACCACACTGGTTTGGTCTGAAATGTCGAATATGAAAAAACCAATGCGATGAGTTCGAAAGAACTATCTCATCACAACAATGGTCGCAAAAGTATTAGAACAGAAATATTAACCTTGTACGGACGAGATACAACTAATAGAATCTGACAATTTGAGCGGATGCGATTGTAATCAACGAGAAGGAAATCTAATCTAACTCTTTAAAAAAGATGTAGGGACGTTGATGTGATTCCTGTTTGTCGGCTCTAAATAAATAATATTTATTTATTGATTTCACTTTTAACAAGTCGGCTCTTCATAATAAATTTTCAAGTATTACAATTGTTAAATCAATTTTCATTCATTTCTCATAATACTTTCCTGATGATGGACCACACTGGTTTGGTCCGAAACGTCGAATATGAAAAAACCAATGCGATGAATCCAGAAGAACTATCTCATCACAACAATGGTTGCAAAAGTCTTAGAAAAAAAAATATCGACCCTGTACGAACAAGATACAACTAATAAAATCCAACAATTTGAGCATATGCGATTGCAATTAACGAGAAGGAAATCTGATCTAACTTTTTTTTAAATATGTAGGGACGTTGATGTGATTCCTGTTTGTCAGCTCTAAATAAATAATATTTATTTATTGATTTCACTTTTAACAAGTCAGCTCTTCATAATAACTTTTCAAGTAATTATTTACAATTGTTAAATCATTTTTCCTTCATTTCTCATAATACTTTCCTGTTGATGGACCACACTGGTTTGGTCCGAAACGTCGAATATGAAAAAACCAATGCGATGAATCCGGAAGAACTATCTCGTGACAATAAATCAAACCTTACACCCAAGCAAGGTCCAAACAAAGACACATGAAACAAATCAGATCAACAACAACCAACTAAACATGTTATTTCAAAGGTGAAAGAAGTGGACATACATGTAACTTCTTTTAATATAGAACATGAGTTAAGAAAAATCAAGATTCATGTAGCTTTGACAGAGTTAATGAAAAATGATCCTTTCGAGATTTCTATCATGAAAGTTTTGAAGCCACCTGCTTTTTCTATCTCATATTACGTGATAAGATTGCAATATGATAATCTTTCTATCACTGTTGGTCCACACATTGAAGATGGGTCTGATGCTTCCCCACCTTTTTACATATCCTTGAATGTCCATGACAAAATCCTGCACAACTACCTTATGGACTCTGGGGCCTCACATAATGTCATTCCTAGGTTTTCATGGAATATCTAGGGTTAGAAATTACCAATCCATACCAAGAACTTTACTCATTTGATTCTAAAAAAGTTAAATGTTTGGGAGTAATTAAATATCTGGTTGTTTCTCTATCTCATTTTCCAGTGGAAAGTGTGGTTATGGATATTGTTGTAGTTGATATACCTCCCAAGTTTGGCATGATTTTATCCAGGTTTTGGGCCAAGAAAGTGGGAGGATATCTGCATATAGATATTACGTATGTGACCATCCATGTTTTCAGAGGAGAACATAGAAGATTCTACAGAGAATTCAGGTTGGATTACATTGTGAGTGATCATCAGAATCCAGGAAATCATCCTAGCTATGCTATAGAATATGAAATTGGATCATGTATTTTTCATATCAATGATGATGCTCCAAAATTATCAGTTAGCAAATGTAGTAATCATCCAGAGGTAGGCTAAGGGAATGAATGAAATATGGAAGATGTATTTTGATGGATCATCTTCAAAGGAGGGCTCTGGTGTTGGCATAATCCTTATATCCCCTTTAAAGGAAGTGGTTTCACTCTCATATAAATTAGAATTTGAAAAAACCAACAAAACAACAGAGTATGAAGCCTTAGTGCTGGGGTTGAGAGCTGCAAAGGATATGGCCATTGAAAAATTGGTAGTCTTCAGTGATTTTGAATTGGTTGTTAATCAGGTAAAGGACATTTATCAAACAAAACAATTGAGTATGAGGTATGGGACATAGTTGACAATTTTTTTTTCTGGATTTCAATATTTTTTTTGTCCCTAGAGATGCCAACCAAAGGGCAGACTCTTTATCTCTGGCTGCTAGTACTGTTAGGACTTCCATTGGTTCAAATGTTAAATATGAGGTGGAGGTTAGACACATGACAACCAAACCAGACAATGTCAAACAATGGTAGGTTTTTAGTGATGATCTAGAGCTCAAGAGATTTTTGCAAACTATTGAGGAATTTTCAAATATCTGCATTGACCAAGAAAATGAGAACGATGAAACAAAAAATCAACAGGAACCTCCTTTTTTGAATAAGGTGGTTGGTAAAAACATTGTGGAACTGAAAACAAATCATATTGCAAAGGGATTAGTCTGAGTGGAGAGGATTTTTTACAGTAATGATGTCTCTAGGGAAGATGCAATTAAAATTCAAGAATAGGAGGTTGTAGACTGTAATATTGGGACAACTGCAGATCCCAAGATCATCAAGATATCCAAATCACTTCCAGATGAGCAGAGAGATAGGTATGCCAGCCTTATGAAAAGTTTTGCTAATATTTGTGCATGGTCTTATGAGGACCTGAAAACCTTTGACACTGAAATCATCTAGCATAAGATTCCTTTGAAGGTGGGATCAAAGCCATTTAGGCAGAAAATAGAAAATTTAATCATTTATTGATGTCTATTATTGAAAAATAATTGAAAAGGATGCTTGATGCCAAAATCATTGTGCCTTTGAGATATTCATATTGGGTGGCCACAACTTGGTGCATGTTAGAAAAAAGAGTGGTGAAATATGCTTATGTGTGGACTTCAGAAACATGAACATTTGTTCAATGAAAAAAAACTATCCACTACCCAAGATGGACCACATTCTACAAAGGGTGGTAGGTGCTCACACAATTTTCATGTTGGATGGTTATTCCAGACACAATCAAATAGCAGTGTTCGAGGAAGACAAAGAAAAAAAATCCTTCACTACCCCATGGGGCACCTTCATGTATGAAAAAATGCCCTTTGGCTTGATGAATACAGGGACACCTTTCAGAGGACCATGGAAATTGCATTTGTGGGTGAAAAGGACAAGTTCATGGTGACATACCTTGATGATCACCATATTTTCAAAATTGGATGATGAACATCTGCAACACTTGAAGCAAATATTTCAAAAATGTAAAAGGTATGGAATATCTTTGAATCCCCCAAAATCCCATTTTTCTATGTTAGAAGGAAATCTTCTAGGTCACATTATATCTGCAGGGGAAATAAAGATAGACCTAGAGAGAGTATATGTTATTCAAAAAATGGGCATCTCTAGAAATAAGAAGGCCATAGAGTTTTTTATAGGCAAAATAAACTTCTTGAGGCGTTTTGTACCAAAATTTTCCGAGATCATTAGGCCCATTACAAACATGCTGAAAAACGATGCTAACTTCAAATGGACATAGGAAGTGAGGTCATCCTTCTAAAGGATAAAGAAAGATCTAATTGAAGCCCTTGTCCTGGTTAGTCCAGATTACTCCAAAGGATTCCTAATTTTGTATTTTTCCTCTAAGGAGACTATTGTTTCTATACTTTTGCAAAAGAACGAAGAAGGGTATGAAAATCCCATTTCCTTTTTCATAAAAACACTCAGGTATGCAGAATTGAAATATGACATATTCGAAAAGAAATTGTATGCCTTAGTGAAGGCGTTGAAATCCTTCAGGGTTTATGTTCTGCAGTCTAAGATAACTTCTTATGTCCCTAGCAACAGTATAAAGGAGATCCTTGTCCATACATATAGTGAGGGGAAGAGAGGAAAATGTATAGTCAAACTCCTTGAATATGATCTAAGCATAAATCCCACTAAACTGGTAAAACGACAGGGCCTTGCAAAATTGTTATCTGATTCAAATTACAAAGCGCTTGAATTGCACCATGTCTTCAACCAATCTGATTCTCCACTGATATAGGATGAAAAATACCATGCAATTATTTGATAAGTATTCTCTTTCACCCTCATATAAATACACCATTTGTTTTTTGCAGCACCTTGAATTCTCCCCAAAGTTGGATAAATCCAAAAATAGGTCTCTTAAATTAAAGGTTGTAAAATACTGCATTTTAAATCAAAATTTATATTGGAAGGACCCTGTTGGTATTTTGTTGAAGTCTCTGGATGAAGACGAGTCAAAACATGTCATAACTAATATGAATAAAGGAGTTTTTGGAGGGCACCATCATTGGAAAGCTACATCCCTCAAAATTCTAAGGGCTGGATATTACTGGCCTACAATATTTTCTGATGTGTTTGCCATGGTCAAAACATGTGAAGAGTCTCAAAAATTTGTTGGAAAGCAAAATTTTCTCTCATTACCCCTAAAGCCGATTATTGCAAATGGCCCATTTCAACAATTGGGCCTAGATTTCATCGATGATATAAACTCACCCTCCACTAGACAACACAAGTGGATCCTTACTGCCACTGATTACTTTACAAAGTGGATTGAAACTATTCCTACCAGGAATGCCACTGACAAAGTGATCATGAACTTTCTAGAAACACACATCTTTTCCAGATTTTGATTCCCTAGGAAACTAGTAACAAACAATGCTCAGGCATTCAAATCCAAGGCCATGATTGATTTATGTGAGAATTACAACATTATCCTGACACATTCTACACCATATTACCCATAAGGGAATGGGTTAGCAGAGTCATCAAATAAAACCCTCATCAAGATTATCAAAAAACTGTTGGATGGAAATAAAAAAGCATGTGATTCCAAATTGAAGTATTCCTTATGGGATGATAGGATCAAATTCAAGAATTCATTGGGTACCTCTCCATTTCAGCTATTCTATGGGGTGGATGTTGTTTTTCCAACCCAACTTGGTCTACCAGTGTTGAAATTTTTGTAGGAAGAAGTGGAGGAGCCTAATGATATTCAGAGGATGATTTTTCAGATTATTAAAGTCCAACAAAGGAGAGAAATATTAAATGAGAATTTTGATGCTTACCAGAGTATGGTCAAGGAAATCTTTGACACGAAAACCAAAAAAGATACTTTTCAAGCAGGTGACTTGGTTCTGAGATGGGATGCCAGGAGGGAGGACAAGCCCAAGCATGGTAAGTTTGATAACCTTTGGTTTGGCCCCTTTAAAGTAGCCAAGGTCTTGAATAACAATACCTTTGTATTGCAAAATCTGGCTGACACTGAGATCTTTGGAAGCTTGGTCAATGGGCGCTTCCTGAAGCATTATTTTACCTGATGAGCCAGAGGTGGTTCAGTCTGTACATAGTTTCTTTAGTTTTCAATATGATTTGGTAGTTTAATGTGAATTAAAGACTCCATATCCCAATAAAGGCACTGGGGTATAGTTGCATATTTGGTTTTCAGTTGAAATAAGGTAGATGTCAGGGCTGGTAAAGGGAAATAAAGTGGTTGGTGGTAGGGTGGCATAGATGAATAATTAAGGTACATAGGTCTGTTGTTCTTATCACCTCATAGGGAAGTGCTACCCCCAGTTGGATTCGATGTTAGATCCTAGGTCTGCACCTCTTCCATATACTCATCAAACCATCTTATCCATCTTCCAGCTTAGCTCTTAGTTAGTTCTTCTTCTTCACTGTGTGTCAAGTCATTTCATTTTATGTCATACCTTCTTTGCTTATGTTAGTTGTTTTTCTTTGATGGATTCCAGACACAAATTGGGACATAACCATTCACATAAAATAACATTTTATTGTTGGAGCATGCACTCTCCCTATCAGTGGCGAGAGGTGGTTTAAGAAATGGAAATTACCGGTTGAGGTATGCAACCAATTCCTAGTAGAAGAGCATCAGAGCCCAGATTGGAGTCAGGGCATCTTGATCCAGTGGATGAAAGAGGAATGGAGGGGAATCATGTCTGTAATACAAAGATACATCACGAGAGAAGGTAGATTTTCAATTGTCCATTGCTACCATCTCAAATTTATCATGCATTTAAATGGTGACAAAGAGATGAACCTCCCATTCTACCTTCTCAAAATCCTAACAAAGATTTCCAAACGAGTTCATAACTATCCAAAAACTGCTAACAGAAGCCTCTACGATCAAGGGTTTATAAAAATATTGGTTCTTTTTTCTCTCAGTGAATTGGGAATTTCTTGGACAAAATTTCTAGAATCTTTAGGGTTACAGGAAGAAGTGTTAGACACTTAGCAACCATGAGAGAAATAAATTGAGAAAAAACCAGAAGAGCAGGAGGTTGAAGTTCCCCAGGCATCTAGGGTTTCCAAAAAACCTGGGAGTTCATCCAAAGCCATCCAACACGCCAAAGAAAAGATCTTACTTTCAAAAAGAAGAACCACATCAAAAAAAGAAATATCCATCACTCCAGAAAAAGAAGAAATACCTCAGAGGTAATTGAGGTCATCTAGAGTGAAACAGAGGGACAAATAAAGTGGTAAAGTTTATGCCATAAATTATGTCATAATGGGAGAAAAACAAGCCTTCCCAACAGTCCAAACACCTCCTGAACATCTTGAGGTTGAACTTGTTCTCATTGCTAGGTAGGGAGATAAAAATACTAAATTGAAATCAAGTGAAGAAAAGAGGAATAAGCAGGCCAATCTCGAAGTAGTTGCAACTTTATTTGTGTCATTTGACACACAAATTGAAGAGGCTCCTAAGAAAACAGGGCATAAATAAAAAGGGGAAATAGGTCCCAGAAATTCTAAGCAAACCCAATCAGAAGACCAGGTTGACCAACCAGTTGAGGATAAACTCAAAATCCTTGTTTGATCCATCCCTCAAGGAAGTAGAAGCCTATTGTGATTGAAGATCAAGACATTGATGAAGACCCCTATGAATTTACCAAGATGGAGGAAATGGCCATCCACACCTTGAAATAAATTCTAATAGGAAAGACCAATAAGAAACACAATAATGGACATACCTCGGGTGTTAAACCTGTTGATTTGGAAGTAGAGTTCACCACTGGTCCAGACCAAGCGAAAGATTTTATGGAAATTGGTCCAGACCCTGAACATGATTTTGAAGAAACTAGTCTAGAATCAGAGCATGCCCTATAACAGGTTGTAGAAGAGACCAAACTATAGGAAAACGGGAAAATGTTGATGGTACATGAACATGTGAAAGACATAATTGATGACAAACCTGAGAAGAAGCCCAGGTATGACATGAGATGATCTAGGAGGCTTCCCGGGCAAAATCAAAGTTCTCGGAATTGAATGAAACCAATTACATTGAGACCTGCTCGTCGCGCTGATTCCGACAATATGTTTA
Organism: Picea engelmannii; assembly: GCA_009831015.1. NCBI lineage: Eukaryota > Viridiplantae > Streptophyta > Pinopsida > Pinales > Pinaceae > Picea > Picea engelmannii. The sequence goes on from ML791204.1 coordinate 241,882, forward strand.
CTTTCTCAAACGGACGTCGTTTGCGACAGTTATCGCACTCTGACCATTTTCTCAAACAGCTAAAAAGTCAAAGGGCCAACTAGCAAAAAGTCAATGCTGACGTCAGCATGACATCACCAAAGATATCTCATGATGCTGATGTGGCAGAGTCAAGTGGCAACATTTGACTAGGCAGATGATGCAGACTTGGACCAATGGTAGAGTGACACTTGTCAATATTCAGGCAAATGTGGTGGTGCCATGTGGCTCAGGCATGGGCAGCCATGTGGTGCCCAATCAGAACACATATGAAAATTTTTAAAAAATGTTTGGGGGTCCATGGGTTTTGAACCCACGACCACCCACTAAGCACACACTTTGAGAAATGACCCAACACCAACGCGCCCCACATGTTACTTATTAAATGAAATAAGTTTAAATTTACTTAAATTTGCATATATTATATGGTGATGGAAAGGGGGGCTAGGGCTAAGCCCCAGCCCATGGTTATATTTCAATGTGTGACCACCGAAAAGGGCACGGGTGCCTCACCTAACCACCAGCGCATGGATAGGACCCTGATCCCATGCGATGAGCCACAGAACCAGGAGCTAGCGCAACTAGAGGGCCAACGCACAACCCAAAGGGGTGGCGCTTGGCCATATGGGTTCATATGACCAACTATAGGGGGGGCACACCCAACCCTAGGGGGCTACACTGTGTAATTTTTAGAAAAAATGGGTTTTTTGTATAGTTTTTGGGGATTTTGACTGATATTATGCCCATAAATTGGTTTTTTGAAGATTTTGAGGCCATTTGAAGGGGGATTTGATCCCAAAAAGAGGCCAGATCTTGAGGGAAGTTGAGATTCCTCATCTGAGCCTTAAAAACTATATAAACCAAGCTTTTTGAAGCCTCGAGGAGACTTTTTTTATGTAGGGTTTTGAAGGAGCAGTTTGTAAATTTTGGCCTTTTCTCATGTTTTGAGAGGCATTTTTGCCATGTTCTTGAGAGGAGTTTGATGATGCATGCATGAATCTGAGCAAGGAGGTTTTTCACAACAGATCTAAAGCATGTTATGTAACAACAAAGAGCAATTGTAAGAGAACTTTGAACATTTTAAAGAGCAATAAAGAGGTCCTCCACTTGGAAGCGGGCTTGGAGACGTAGTCAACGATTGGTGAACTCCATTATCAACCTCTTGTCTCTATTTCTCTTTCTATTTGGTTGTTCTATTCTCTTAATTTGCAGCATGAATATTAATGGCCGATCTCTTTATTCATTGATAAGCATCAAGTAAAAGTCACATTTGATATTCCGCAACAAGATAATAAGTTTATGTATTTCACATTCTTATCGATCCAATGCATAAAGTACATTAAACTAACTTGCAATTTATCAGTAATACTTTCATTTTTGGATCAAGTCTATGGTATCAGAGCATTTGGTTTTGAAGGTTTGACAAGAATTGCAAGCATTGGATGCTCACGAGAGCAAAACTCAAGCGAGGAGAAGGTCAACTTGAGGCTCTTAAACAAGAGATGTATTCATCGAGGAAGCTAGGTCCTTATGCATTTGAGGACGATATCTTTGAGGCCTTTAAATTGATGCAAGCCATGGTAGAGGAGATTTATCATGAATGAGGACAACGAAGAAATCCAAAAGTTGAAGAAGGTGAATCTTTAGTAAGAACAGAAGGAGGAGTTGGAGGTGGTGGACCTTCGGAACCTTCTTCTCCTTCATCCTCATCATCTAATAATGAAGCAAGTGTACATTCCTTCAAGGATAAGCAATATAAAAAAAAAATCATCATTCTTCTGATATGTCGTTATTAAAGTTAGATGTAAAGTTTCAATTACCCACTTATGATGGTGAATTAGATGCAGAAAAGCTAGATAATTGGGTGAGCCAATTAGAAGTCTATTGCAGGATACAAAATATTGTTGATCATGAAACTAAGATCCAACTAGAAAGTCTCAAAATGGGAGGCACAACTCTCATATGGTGGGAAAGAAGAACTAGAGATGATCTTAAGAAAAGTGGTAAAACAATCTCTTCCTGGAATGATTTTGTTATTGCATTAAAACAACAATTTTACCCTTTATCTTACATGCAACAAGAAATGATGAATTGGGAAAGTTTAAGGCAAGTAAAAGGTCAAAGTGTACAAGAATATACTCAAATATTTTGTAAGAAAGCTTTAAATTTGGGTATTCCTTTATATACACAAGAGACACTCCTAAAATATATTGGTGGTTTACATTCTTATCTCAAGCACACTATTCTTATGTTAAATCCTTCTAACTTTGATGAAGTATGTGTACAAGCCATTCACATTGAATCAAGAAAAGGGAATGTTGGTGGTAGTGTTTCTACAGATACTTGGCAAAGAAAGTATGCAGAGAAAAAGAAAGAGAAGAAGACAGCCACAACAAGAAAGGAGAAGCCGACTTGCAAGCATTGCAAGAAAGTAGGCCATGATGAAGATCGTTGTTGGGTCTTGCATCCTAAAATGAAGCCAAAGAAGTATGCAAACCATGGAAGGAAGAATACCATAGTTGCGACAGTTCAAGTGGATCTTGGATCAGATTCTGGTGATGAGACACAGGTTGTAGCTATGGGAATCCGAGGTATAAATTTTGTTGCAATTACTAGCTCTTCTAGATCAGTTAATGTAAATGATGAGTGTAAAAAGAATAAACTTTTCCACATAAGGGTTATAACACATAATGTTAAAGTTGATACTCTTGTAGACAATGGATCACAAGCTAATATAATCAGTGAAGATGTTGTAAATAACTTGGGACTTGAAACTAAGTCACATCCTAAACCATATCCATTGGGATGGATATGTGGTGATAACAATTTGCAAGTAACCAATCAATGTAAAATTAAGTTTGCAATCACTTCTAAGTATCATGATGAAGTAGAGATTGATATAGTGCCACTGGACATATGTGGGATTGTCTTGGGAAGCCCCTACCTTTATGATATAAAATTCATATTCTACAGGGAGGATAATAAATATTGCTTCAAGAAAGATGGGAAAGAGTACATCGTTCATGCTCATCGCATGAAAACTAACAGGTCTTTTGCAGCTACAGGGAAGTTAAAAAGAATGGTAAATGCAAGCAAAAGTTTAACACTTATTTCTATAACAAAACATGAAGTTAGTGATGCTAAACATGATATGATTCAATATGATTCGCATAATCATGAAGTGTCACTGGAGGTACAGCATAAGGTTCAGCTGTATAACTTGATTATTGTTCATGTTCAAAAGGGGAAGCATGTTTTGTCATTCTCATTAGCATGTCTAGTATTGTTGATTAGTTTGTTTCTATTCAGTGGTGTATGGCTGCTAATTGCGAAAAAGAATGTAGATTATTGTGAAATTGATGGGATGATTACTTTGATAAACAATGCTATCTCAGTTTTCATGTTTGTTGTGATTAGTCAGGTGATTATTGTCCAAGCAGAAAGGATGGACAATACCGGACAAGTGGGAAGGAAGTACCCTCACTTCTTACCTGAGTAAAAGTAGACTTTTGGTGGTCCAAAAGCTTCCAAAGTGGGGAGGAATGATCCAGAAGGCTCCCCAGGCTCAGAAAATGCTCAAAAATCAAAGTTCTCATAATTGAATGAAACCAATTCCATTGCGACCGTCTCGTCGCACTAATTCCAACAGTATATTTACTTTCTCAAACAGACGTTGTATGCGAGAGTTATCGCACTTTGATCGTTTTCTCAAACAGTTAAAAAGTCAAAGGGTCAACTGGAAAAAGTCAATGATGATGTTAGCATGACATAACCAAAGCTATCTCATGATGCTGATGTGGCAAAGACAAGTGGCAACATTTGCCTGGGCAAATGATGCAGACTTGGACCAATGGTAGAGTGACACTTGTCAATATTCGGGCAAATGTGGTGGTTCCATGTGGCCCAGGCATGGGCATCCACGTGGCACCCAGTCAGAACACGTATGGAAAGTTTTAAAAAATGTTTGGGGGTCCATGGGTTTTGAACCCACGACCACTCACCAAGCCCACGCTTTGAGAAATGACCCAACACCAACGTGCCACACATGTTACTTATTAAATGAAACAAGTTTAAATTTATTTAAATTTGCATATATTATATGGTGACAGAAAGGGGGGTTGGGGCTAAGCCCCATCCCATGGTTATATTGCAATGTGTGACCACCGAAAAGGTCGCGGGTGCCTCACCTAACCACCAGAGCATGGATAGGACCCCGATCCCATGTAATGAGCCACAAAACCAGGAGCTAGTGCGAGGGCCAATGCGCAACCCAAAGGGATGACGCTTGGCCATATGGATTCATATGACCAACTATAGGAGGGGCGCGCCCAGACCTAGGGGGATACACTGTGCAATTTTTAGAAAAAATGGGTTTTTTGTATAGTTTTTGGGGATTTTGACTGATATTATGCCCAAAAATTAGTTTTTTGAGGATTTTGAGGCCATTTGAAGGGGGATTTGATCCAAAAAAGAGGCCAGATCTTGAGGGAAGTTGGGATTCCTCATTTGAGCCTTAAAAACTATATAAACCAGGCTTTTTGAAGCCTTGAGGAGACTTTTTTGATGCAGGGTTTTGAAGGAGCAATTTGTAAATTTTGGCCTTTTCTCATGTTTTGAGAGGTATTTTTGCCATGTTCTTGAGAGGAGTTTGATGATGCATGCATGAATCTGAGAAAGGAGGTTTTGTACAACAGATCTGAAGCATGTTATGTAACAACAAAGAGCAATTGTAAGAGAACTTTGAGCATCTTAAAGAGAAATAAAAAGGTCCTCCACTTGGAAGTGGGCCCAGAGACGTAGCCAATGATTGGTGAACTCTATTATCAACCTCTTGTCTCTATTTCTCTTTCTGTTTTGCTTTTCTATTCTCTTAATTTGCAGAATGGATATTAATGGCTGATCTCTTTATTCATTGATACGCATCAAGTAAAAGTTACATTTGATATTCCGCAACAAGATAATAAGTTTATGTATTTCACATTCTTGTCAATTTAATGCATAAAGTACATTAAACTAACTTGCAATTTATCAGTAATACCTTCATTTTTGGATCATGAGACCAAGGAAATCTAAGCTCTCCATTGATCTCAATAGGCATGTTGCTGAGGAAGAGAATGAATTTAAAAATGGGAGCAAAGTAAAGGCAGATATCAAGCCTAAAATTGAAAGTGACAGGGACATGAATGATAATAATCAACAGGTGCAATCCCTCATAAAAAATAATGACAATATGAGGCAACAGATTCAAGAGCTTCAACAACAAAATCAAGCTCTTGATATGCAACATTCAAAACTACAGAAAAATATCAAAATTTGTAGAAGAAACACCAAAATACCTACATGTTCCTAAAGGAGATGATCGAATGTATGTTGTTGTCAATAAGCAAGAGAATTTAAAGCCTTTGCAAACTTGGTTTACCAGTGTTAAAGGTTTTTATCTAGTTATTTGCATACATGTGCATCCATGCAAATTCAACAACAAGTTCCAGCCTTTCAAGACTCTTGTTGTGCAAAGCTTATACTTTTTGTTATCAGTAGTGACTCTAGTTCTAGTTATAGAATATTTTGTTTTAGTTCAGATACCACATCTAGTTGCAATGTAATTTCTTTTTGATAAAAAAAATGTTTTTATTAGGTCGAAGTTGTGGGCAAAAAGGGGGAGTTATCCATAGAAATTAACACTTGAACTCTACTTCACTCAATGCATGAAGTGTTTTTTGAAAAGTAATCAGAACTGAATGGTGAAGTTGATATGTACATATTTGACTGTAATGAATAGTTTATCCCTAGATCTCATATAGGTATTCGAACCCTTTTGATGGATAAATAGAAGAATATGAGAATGTAATAGGGTTAGCTTTTTTGGGGTGTATCAAGATATCTTGATAAAGACTGGGATTATGAAGTGTAAAGATCCACAAAATTTTCTACTCAATGAACATAATTTCTGGTGAACAGGTTGTCTTTTTCTCAATCTTGCTTGTCTTTTCTTCTTATTTGAATGCATGTTGAATGTATTGCAAAGAAAATATTCTTTCTCTTTCAGATAATGTGCTTACAACCCGTTGAGAAGTGTATTCCAAATGTTGTTTTTGGTTCAATGCAAAGTGTTATATCTAAATTTTCTAGCTGCAAGTGACAAATAATATACTTGTCAGTGTTTCTATTATACTTTGTATCTTGTATCTGCTACACCATAATACATGCCACTAGATAAGAGAAACATTGTGGAGAGTACTGTGGAATAGTCCAACTAGACCCCTTCCCTTGAACCTCATATATCAGTTGACCATCAAAACAAACAAACCAAAACTTACAAAAAACCAATCATTCCAAAAACTAAGGTGTCCTAGCTCTACCCTTAGCAGTAAGGTGCAAACCTTAGGACCAACAATGGCATTCAATCCTTAACTTATATAATTAAATTGAAACAAACTAATCATATTTTAAATATGTTTTGTTAAATTTATCCCATACTCTCAAGTGCACTAAGTTCATTGTATGACTGGATGGTTGGTCTGAATTGGATCATTATATTATTTTCCATATATCTCACTACTTTTCGAGTGGAAAAATTGGAGGAATCAGCTTGCAGGGCCATTTTATTGGTTGGTCCAAATTTGGAAATTTGGGTCCAAATAATAGTCAGAAATCTTCCGAAGAAATTTTGAGGCATCAAATGACCTTTTTTTTATCCAAAACTTACTATAGAGGAATATTGTAAATTCTGCAGGTTGATACCTTTCCAACAACACATATCGTTTGTCAATTGAAGTTCGTATGAGAAAGTTATGTGTCATGCAAGTTGACCTAACATATTGATCACCATGGTGTGAGTGGATGCCACGTCAACCTCCATTACTTAGACATGTGGGGCTAGCCATATAGTGGATTTTCTAATAACATTCTAGAAGGTTCAAAACCTTATCACAATTGAAGGTTGAGGAAGTCAAAAACCTATCCCTAGTTGGCTATCGAGCTATGTTAAAAACCAAGCCACTAGGAGGAGAAGGCGATCCAATTTTTTGCATTGTATCTTGTTCCATAGTTGAGAAAAACATCTGAGAGTGATATTCTATGAGAATAATAGATGAGGATAGATTTTTTAGCTTCCATATAGGCCATAGGTCAAAGGAAACTCCAAATAGAGTGCCTCTTTCTTTGTACTTGCATCATTTCTATACCAAAGAAAATAGAGAAAAGTGACCTCACCTTCTAACTAGCTTTTCTCCCATAGTGGGTTTCCCAGGTCATGTCTTGTGTTTATTTGTAGATGGTGTGATAGTATTTTACTATTCTCTGTTTTCTACATTTTATCTTTTTCATGCACAAGCAAAAAATCAATAACTAAGTATTCTAAGATCTGAAGGAAAAATAATCGTAATAGTAAATATTTCAATATTGTTTATTAGATATGTTGTGATGAAATGTTCCAGTGGAATATCCATGAAAACTTATATATCATATTGGTATCAAAGCAGGTTTTTATTTTGGGTATTTGTGGGAAGTTGTCTTAAAGATAAGTCATAGAAACCCTAGCGATGGAAGATGAGTTTGTTCATAATAACCCTCAAGATCCAACATAAGAGATATTTGAGTAGCTAGAAGCAAAAGTTGTCGACATTAGTCACAATATGAACCTCCTCGTGGTGGCTCTAGAAATCAATCTTAGACCGTTTGGAGATGATGGAGGCTCTAACTCTAAGAATAGATCAGAGGGGAAATTATAAGATCATGAAGACTTGGGAAAGGAGTTGCAGAAATAATCCGAGAAAGGGCAGTCGAGTTCGAGTGTCATGAACCCTTCACAATACCTATTAAATATGGAAGTGAAAGTGGACATAAATCCATATCAAGGTGAGATCGATGCATTAAAATTGAATTATTGGTTGCAACAACTAGAAGTTTATTTTAACATTCACCATATAGATGAAGAAAAAAAGATTTCATTTGCTATATTGAAGCTAGAGGGACATGCTTTAACTTAGTGGGAAAGACATATGGAAACACTTAGGCTAGAGGGTGATCCACCAATAACTAGGTGGGAGGACTTCAAAACCCTCGTTAATTCTCAATTTTACCCTATCGGGTATGTAGAGGACCAATGGATCCGGTGGCATTACTTCAGGCAAAGACAGGTGCAGAGTGTACAAGAATACACCACTGAGTTCAAAAATATGTACATCATGCTGGGTATCTCTCCCAAGAACCCATATGTACTCATCGAGTATTTAGGGGGTTTACATAGTCATCTACGAAAGTAGGTGATGCTATTCAAACCAAGGACAATGGATGAGGCTTGTGTACAAGAAAAATACCTGTTAAACATAGGAGAAAAGAAGGGGAAGCCAAGTGGTTTGAAGTAGAAAGATCACTAGGAAGCTTCCAAGGATGGGAAGAAGAAGTGGAAAGGGGGAAAATATAAGAATAAAACAACCACTGCACAATAGAGTAAAGATCCCAACAACTATTGCAATAATTGCAACATTGATGGTCACATAGAGGAAAAATGTTGGAAACTATATCTAGAGATGAACCCGAAGAATCACAAGAAGGAAGGAAATAAAAATAACTTTCTAGCCAAAGATTCAAGAAATCAATTTGAAATTAGCTCGGATGTTGATGAAAAGATTGTATGCACATCGGTGCAAAAGGAGGTGAATTTAAGTAGACTTCATCACCAGGAAGAGAAGGAGATGACCAAGCTCTTCCACCTCAAGATTCAGATCAAGAAGACCAAGATAGATGCACTGTTCGACTTTGGTTCATAGGATGATCTCATAGCAGTAGATATGGTCAACAAGCTTGGATTGGAGGTTCACAATCATCTTATCCCATATACATTAGGTTGGGTAAGCAAGGATGCATATATAAAGGTAACAAAACATTGTAATATTAAATTTGTTAGAAGTGTTGATTTTATTGATGAAGTGGAATTGGATGTGGTGCCCCTTGATGTATGTGGAGTAGTGTTTGGAAGCCCTTACATGTGTATGAGGGATGCAATATTCATGCAGAGAGAAAACCAATACCGACTAATCAAGAATGAGAATTCCTACATCATCAATGCACATAAAGGCAAGTCAAATATCTCACTGGTAAGTGACAATCAAGCCAAGAAGTTGATTAGTTCTAGTAAGAAATATGTTTTACTTTTCTTAAAATAAAATTAGTTTGATGATGAGTCAATGAGAGTGAAAGCATCCCAGGAGGGGTGTACTAAAGAGAAGAAACAATAGTTGGAGGAGTTTCTATAGAAATACAGAGGGCTTTTCTAGGATCTTAAAGGGATACCACCCAAGAGGGAAGTGGAGCACAAAATAAAATTGTTTCTATGCTCCCCATTGTCAAATATTGGGATTTATAGACAGTCAATTATGGAAGTGAATGAAGTGAAGAATCAATTGCAACAATTGTTGGAGTAGGGTGTAATTTGATCAAGTACCTCACCTTATGGGTCACCATCATAATTGTGCCCAAGAAGGATGGGACTTGGAAAATGTGTATCGATTACAAGGCATTGAAAAAGATTACATTGAAGAATCGGTAGCCCCTGCCAAGGATCGATGATCTATTGGATCGATTGCACCATGCCAAGTACTTCACTAAACTGGATTTGAAATCAGTATATCACTAGGTACGAGTCAAAGAAGAAGATACCTGGAATACTGCCTTCAAAACAAGGCAAGGTTTGTATGAGTGGTTGGTTATGCCATTCGATTTATGAAATGAACTGACTACATTTATGAGACTAATGAAGGATGTTTTACACCCTTATCTAGATTCATTTTTTATTTTCTATTTGGATGATATATTGGTTTATAGTGCTACTTGGGATGAGCATATGTCACATCTTATGTAGGTGTTAGAGACTTTGAAAAAACACCAACTGCTAGAAAATATCAAGAAATGTGAGTTTTCTCAACAATGTTTGGTGTATTTTGGGTATGTGATCGGTGGAGGGGAGATCAATATAGATCCCACAAATATGGAGGCCATCATGAAATGTCCAATTCCTACAAATTTCACTTAAGTTGGGATTTTTTTTGGGGCGAAACAATACTTGCAAAATTTCATAGTTTTATTTTCAGCGATAGCTGCACCACTCCACGCCATAACAAACAGAGGTAAGAGTTTCCAATGGGGGAATAATCAATAGAAGGCCTTTGATGAGGTTAAAAGAAATATCAGTTAATAACTAGTGCTCACACTACCAAATTTGTTGAATCCTTTTGAAGTGGAGAAATATGCAAGTGGGTATGTCATGGGAGCAGTAATGATGAAGGGAGGAAGGCCCGTCTACTATCATTATGAGGTATTTCATGGGGTGGTTCTCAACTACCCTACTTACAAAAAGGATCTCTATGACTTGGTACAATATATCAAAAAGTGGAAGCACTATCTGATGGGAAAGACGACCATCATCCACACAGATCAACGACCACTACAATATTTGTAGTCCCAGAGTAAGCTACAACAAACTTGACATTACAAGTGAATGGGGTTTTTACAACAATTTCATTTAGTCATAAAGTATAAGAAGGGTAGAACAAATAATTTGGAAGACATGCTTTCACGACCACCCACATCTAAGATTACAACTTTGGGAACTCTAATGCACATGGAGCATTTTACCCATGATGCATACAAAGAGGCATACACAAAATATGAGGACTTAAAGGAGGTGTTTCAATAACTACAAGGCCAAATTAATATAGAATAAGGTGTTGTAATCATTGATTATCATTTCCAGTATGGTTTACTCTACAAGCTCGATAAGCTCTATGTTCCTAAAGGTGAACGATTGTAGCTTATCAGAGAGGCTTACACCTTCAAGGTTGCAGGACATTTTGGTGTTGGGAAGACAGTTTCCAACTGACATAGATATGTGCATTGGCCCATAATGCAAGAAGATGTAGCACAATATATTAGAGGATGTATACTTTGTTGTACCAGCAAGCCCAACAATAGGAAGCAAGCTCTATACCATCCCTTACATGTTTTTAGGTACCATATCTATTATAATAGCATAAAAGAGAAATATTGCAGTGATTAACAATGAAACAACAACATAAAACTGAAATACTATAGAGAATAACAATGAAACAACAAAATATATGGAACCACAACACCAAAATAATACCTTTATTGATAGGAAACAATGTTCACTTACCTCTTTGAGGGGGAAACCTCCAACAGAGTAGAGTTCTATTACAACAATTATCAATACAAGGACTTACCATTCCTCCTACTCTTATTTATACTAATTATATCTTCTAAAGAACATTCTAGAGGAAGAACTTTCTAGAAGTGGAAGCTTCTATTAGATCTTCTTACACTGACTTGTTATCATTTATTAAATAGGACTTATTAACAAATAAGAGTAGGTTAGGGAGGGGGTTTAGGGAGGTTAGGTCCCTAACATGCCCTCCCCCTTGAAGAATATCCTTGTCCTCAAGGCTTGAGATGATAAAATTGTTGTAGAATGGTGGTTGGCTCCCATGTGGCATCTTCTGGAGTTGTATATTTACACTGTACTAACACTTCCTTGATGGTGCATTGACGAACATGACACTCGTGTTGGTCCAAGAATGTTCGTGGATGCAACTAGATGGAACCTTCTTCATAAAATTCAGGGAGTCTGGTTTGAGTTTGACACTTAGTTCCAATCACCTTCTTTAAGCATCAGACATGAAAAAAAATATGGAGCTTAGAATGACTGGGCAAAGCTAACTAATAGGCCAGCAGTCCCACTTTCTTGAGAATTGTATAAGGACCATAAAAATTGGGAGCAAGTTTATGACAGTGTTCAACTTTGAGTGAAGTATGCTTATAATATTGCAGTCGAAGAAACACATGGTCCTCTTCAAAAAATTGACGTTTGGAACGACCTTGATCTGCTTGTTGCTTCATGCGATTCTGATCCATGACCAAATTTTCTTTGAGGGCACGGAGAATAGCCTCTCAGATTGTAAGATGTTTTTCAACCTCTC
>ML791204.1:253905-265346 GCA_009831015.1 Picea engelmannii
GGATTTTGTTTGTATACTTCTTCAAAACAAGTCATGTGAGTAACTACATGTTATTATGCGTTTTACCACCATTCATCTAGGGGTAACCACTGAGCCCATTGTTTTTTCCTCTCAAATGAAAAACACCTCAAATATGTTTCCAAACACCTATTGACAAATTTAGTTTGGCCATCAGTCTAGGGATGATAGGCTATGCTAAGATGCAATTGGGTTCCCTGTAGCATGAACAATTCTTGCCAAAAATTGTTGGTGAAAGTAGGATCTCGGTTAGAGACAATAGAATGAGGCATGTCATGAAGCTTGAAGATATTATCAATACAAATTTGAGCCACTATGGATGCAGTGAATGGGTGTTGAAGAGCACAAAAATGAGAATGTTTGTAAAGACGATAAACTTCCACGATGATGACTAAATTATTTCTCGATTTAGGTAAGCCAACAATTAAATACATAGAAATATCCTTCCAAATAGCTAGTGGAATTGGAAGCAGTTGTAGTGTGCCTGGGGATTTGACTGTTTCTCCCTTGTTACATTGGTAGACATCACATTCAACTACAAAGGTACGAATTTCTTGTTTCATACCATCCCAGAAAAAAAGAATGTTTGACCCTTTCATAAGCTTTAGTAAACCCTGAATCCCTAGTTGTGGGTGCAACATGAAGCTCGTAAAGTACCATGGATTTAAGTTGCGAATATTTTCTTAAATATAGATGGCCTTTGTAGTGAATATCATTATTGTGCCAAGAGTACCATGGAGAAGCTGAAGAATTGTCTTGCAATTGTTGCATCATACGAGAAATTTTGGGATCTTGTAGTAATTCCTGGTGAACATCTTGGAGCTAATCTAGTACAATGAGGGAGAGGGAAAACATGGACCCTTCATCTTCATATTTCCTGGAAAGAGCATTAACAACCACAATTTATTTTCATTTCTTGTAAATGATCTCATAATCATATCCAAATAGCTTGGTAACCCATTTTGTTTTCTCCGGGGATGAAAGTCGCTACTCCAAAAAATACTTGAGGCTTTGATTATTTGTTTTAATTTGGAAGTGTTTCCCAAATAGATAAAGGCGCTAGAGATCCACAACATGCAGAATAGACAAAATTTGCTTTCCATAGGTTGATTGGTCCAAATGTCACTCTGAAATTTGTTTGCTAGTGAAGGCCAAAGGCTAGCCATATTGCATGAGGATTGCTTCAATTCCTTTCCCCAAGGCATCACATTCCAGGAAAAAAGTCTTTGTGAAGTCGAGAAGGTCCAAGACAAGAGTTGTGCTCTTTAAAGGCTTGGAATGATTGACCAGTTGTTGGATTCCAAGTGAAAGCATTATTTTTAAGGAGAGCAGTAAGAGGTGCTACAATTTTTCCATAATTCTGAACAAACTTGCGATAATATCCCATTAAATCCATAAAACCACACAAGATCTTGAGAGTTTTGAGTCAAGGACAATATTTACTAGATTCAATTTTCTTAGGATCCACCCTGACACCATCCTTTCCAAAAATATGACCCAAGTACTCCACTTTTGAGGCTCCCAAGAAACATTTATATTGTTTGAGGAAAATTTGGTGTTGAGAGAGTATATGGAGAACTTGATCCACATGGGAGAGATGGGTTGTCGATGTTTTACTATAGATGAGAATATCATCAAAGAAAACTAAGACAAAGTGATGGAAGAGATGATTAATGAGACTTTGGAAAGTGGAGGGAGAATTACACAGGCCAAAGGGAATTAATTACCAAGAACTCATAGTGACCCTCATGAGTTTGAAATGTAGTATTATGAATGTATGCCTCTTTCATACGTATCTAGTGGTAGCTAGAATGGAAATCAAGTTTAGTAAAGTATTGGGAACCACTTAATTCATCCAAGAGATCATCAATGACAGGAATGGGAAATTTGTCTTTGACGGTGAGTTTGTTGAGGGTGTGAATGTCGAGACACATGTGCCAAGTTCCTTCTTTCTTAAGTACCATGATCACAAGAGAAGAATAGGGGATGGTACTAGAATGGATAACACCCATGGCAAGCAATTATTGAACAATTTTCTCCATTTCAGTCTTTTGGGAAAAGATATGACGATAAGGTCCAACATTGAGAGGAAGACTTCCTGGGACAAGAGGGATGGAATGATCATGAACACCACAGGAAGGGGGAAGTCCATGGGGAGTGAAAAAAACAACTTGATGTTTGGAGACAATATATTGGAGGTCAAGATGCACAAAGGGTGTCTGAATTGATTGAATGGAATGGAGTTGGGAAATAATGTTTGAATGACCTTTTCTGATGAGATTTTCCATTTGATGGGAACTGATGATCTCAGGGGAGCTTGTTGTGTTGTCTTGGAACTTATACTGATGGATCACCTGGTGGAGTTGTATGGTTAATTCATTAAAATCCATGAGGATGGGGCCAATAATACGTAAGCATTACACACCAAGCACAATGTCACAACCACCCATGTCGATAGAAAACATATGATATTTCATGCTATACTCACCAATTTGGAGACACACTTTTTCACAAACTTTTTCACAACTACCCCCACATTTCATGCAACCTCCATTGGAAATCATGATTTGAAAGTTATTGACTGAATAGATATATAAATTGGTTTCTTGGGAAATGCGACAATGAATAAAATTATGGGTGTTTCCACTTTAAATGAGGATGATGACCTTCCCATGCTTAATGTAGCCAATTAGCTTGAGGGTTTGGGGAGAAGAGAAGCCAATGAGAGCATTAAGTGAAATGACTAGTTCTAATTATGGGGGGTCAGAGGGCGGAGTAAGATCAAATTGCCTGGGTAACTATGCCACAAGGGGGACCTATAACTCTTCTTGAGAAACATCCTCAGAGATGGCCATAAAAATATTTTTCTCCTTACACTTGTGCCCCATAAAATATTTGTCATCACAATTATAATAAAGGCCCTTTAGTTGGAATTCAATCATTTCTTCCTGGATCAATTTCTGGATCTTCAGTGGAGTGGGAGGAGGGGAGAGATTGTAGGGCTTAGGGAAGGGAATAAAGGAGGTTTTTTTGGTTTGAGAAGAGACAACCTGTTTTTCTTCCTTATCTCTTTTAGTATATTCCACCCAACTATGAGGGTGAGCCATGAGGATGTGGGCATGGATCTCATCCTTGAGGCCATTGATAAAGCATTCCCCTCCAAAAGCATCAGATACGCCCTCCGTGCGGAAATCCAAACACTCAAAAGCAACTATAAAGTATTCCACTGTGCCATATTGTTTCAAATTGCTCAAACGACCTAAATGGTGGGTGTCGTTGTCAAAGTGTTCATAAATATCTGCAAAAAATTATGTCCAAGCCACATACCCTTGGCGTACATTTTTTCTCCATTGCCACCATTGCCAACGTTCAGGATCTAGATGGAGAACACCATACCAGAGTTTGGAAAACTCATTAGTAATGTCGTGCAAAGAGAAATAGTGGTCCATTTGAGTGACCCAACTTGTGGGATCTGAGCCATCAAAGTTTTTCACCTCCACTCTAGGGAGACACAGGTCCCGTTGAAAGTCACTGGAAGGAAAATATGTGGAATGGGAGGATTCAATTCCTTCGAGGTTGTAAAGTGTGGTAGAAGATAAGGTATCTTGGTAATGCTTAAACAATGCGGTCAAATTTTCACTACGTCTTGGTATTGTTGACACATGGCTATCGATTGGGTTATGGATGTGGGAAGTGATTCGACTGGAGCAAGTCGGGTATTGATGCTAGCAATATTGGAAGTAAGGGAAGAAATATCATTCCTGTTTTTCTCATTAGCTTTGTCTAGGGCAGTGAATCAATATTCCCATTCTTGGCTATGGGTGTGGGCCATTGGGATGGGAAAGGGGGTGGGTGTGGTTGCACATAAAGGGGTTACTGGTGAATGGTACCATGATTATCAGTGCAAAGAGAGGAAGTCAATGGGATAGGTTCCAAATAAGCGTGCCTAAAAGGGATTGGGTCCACTGGAAAAAAAATGATTAAAATGATAGGTACCACTGCGATCAAGGCGAAGAGAGGAATCCAATGGGCTAGGTCTCAAATAATGGTGCAGGTAGGACCCATACTTTTTTTTACTCATGCAGAGTTATACTCTGATCTGAATAGTATTGTAGTGGTGAAATTCCCAAATAATTAATAGGAAGAAATGTGTAGTAATTTCAAAACCTGAATGCAGGAGGCAATGTTGCACGATAATAGATCTTGTCTGTTCCTTTTCTGTTTCCTTCCCATTAGAGTTTATGGTTTCTATAGACAAGGTTTTTCACTGTGCTATAACTCTCTGATATACATGCGGGGTTGAACAATAGTAATCGGTCCAATAGCTCTTGGAACCAACTAAGGCAGGTAGACCATACCCTTAGTTGTACTACTCGATTACCTAGGTACTAGAGTATCTTCTCAAGTGTTGTTCTCAATGGCACTATAATAGTCAGGAGATCGATTAGTTGTTCTATGGAGGGTTTCATGATACCTAGGACAGTCTGTATACAAGTGTTTTCTGATTCACTACCACTTGAAGGGGTACCAACAAGGGTTGCAGGGGTGTCCAACAATGTGATCTTAAAAATATCTTGTATTTCTTGCGTGTATGCTTCCTCGATCATGGATTTATGGGATGAAAGAGAGATCACTGTAGTTTTAAGATGCTGGAATACATCTCTACCCTGAATTTGTTTTAACCCATAATTCCTACCAAGTAAAGTGCTATGATACCACTTGTTATGTATCAGATCTATTATAATAGAAGAAAAGATAAATACTACAGTAATTAAGAATGGAACAACAACAAAAAAATGAAATACTTTAGAGAATAAAAACGAAACAACAAAATATATGGAACCACAACACCAAAATAATACCTTTATTGATAGGAATCAATGTTCACTTTCCTCTTCGAGGGGCAACCTTTAGCAGAGAAGATCTCTATTACAATAATTCTCAAGACAAGGACTTCTCATGCCTCCTAATATTATTTATACTAATTCTATCTTCTAAAGAACATTGTAGAGGAAGATATTTCTAGAAGTGGAAGCTTCTATTAGGTCTTCTTACATTGAGTTGTTCTCATTTATTAAATAGGCCTTATTAACTAATATCGAACTTTGTTACATGGAAAACATATTATTCTACCTACATGAGGGGTTAGGGAGGTTAGGTACCAAACACCTGTACCCACTCGACCTTGGGAAATAATTTCCATGGATTTTATGGGAGGTTTACCAATAACCAGGAAGGGACATGACTATATATTGGTGTAGTTGAAAGGTTCAACAAAATGTGCATTCTCATGCCTTGTAAAAATACCATCAATGGACAAGAAGCAACAAATACGTTATTTGAAAAAGTCTAGGTGCACTTTGGGATACCAAGGAGAAGCATCTTAGATAGGGATACCATATTTCTCAGTGCATTTTGGACTATGTTGTGGGAGAAGATGGACACTAAGTTGAAGAGGTCTACAACATTCCATCCATAGAAAAATGGGAATATAGAAGTAGTCAACAAGACTTTGGTGCAACTTTTGAGGGGTTACAATGAGAATCATTCGAAGACCTGGGATGAAAATTTGATATATATACAACACTCTTATAACATAGCAGTCCACACTTCTACTGGTAAGTCACCTTTTGAAACTTGCTTTGGGTATTTTCCACCTTCACCATTAGATGTTATATATGGAAAACAAAGAGGAGTGAGGGAGGACCTCACAGGAGATGCATTAAAGGAAGAAAAATTTGTTGAGAAGATCAAGCATATCCATTTGCAAGTACATGACACATTGAAGAAGTCACAGGAAATGTACAAGGCTAGACATGACTATCATAAAATAGATAAAACATTTAGAGTGGGAGACAAAGTATGGTTACAACTAAATAAGGGAAAGCTACATGGTCCTAGTAAGAAGATTAAGGCCTTACACTATGGTACTTTTAAGGTATTGTAAAGGTGGGAGATAACACCTACAGACTCAATCTACCCCCATATATGCACATTTACTCAATAGTGAAAGTGGAGAATCTCAAAATCTATGAGCCCTCCATGTTGGATTGGGAGGAGGAGCAGGTCCTACCTTCCATAGAGGATTTAGCACTAGATGCTCAGGAAGAGTTGGAAAAAGACATGGTTTTGTAGAAGAGGTCTAGGGGCAGCATGACCTTTGGCAGATTGGGTTGAAAGGACAACTTCCATGCAAAGCAAAGTGGTACTCCAAGGAGAAGGTAAAGGAAAAATTTCCTCACCTCATTCAGTGAATCTTTTGGGGACCAAAATCCTCTCTAAATGGGGAGGTATGATCCAGATTGGATCATTATATTATCTGTCATCTATCTCACTACTTTTTGGGTGGAAACATTGGAGGAATCAACTTGCAGGGCCATTTCGACGACTGGTCCAAATTTGGAAATTTGGGTCCAAAAAATAGTCAGAAATATTCCAGAGCCATTTTGAGGCATCAAACGACCTTTTTTTGGTCCAAACCTTATTACAGATGAATATTCTAAATTCTACATTTTGATACCTTTCCAACGATGCATACCATTCATCAATCAAAGTTTGTATGAAAAAGTTATGTCTCCCGTAAGTTAATTTACCATATTGATCACCATGGTGTGAGTGGGTGCCACGTCATCCTCTATTGCTTAGACATGTGGGTCTAGCCACTTAGTGTATTTTCTAAGAACATTCTAGAAGGTCCAAAACCTTATCACAATTGAAGGTTTAGGAAGTCAAAAACCTATTCCTAGATGGATATCGGGCTATGTTAAAAACTGGGCCAGTAGGAGGAGAAGGGGTTCCATTCTTTTGCATTGTATCTTGTTTCATAGTTGAAACAAACATCTGAGAGTGGTTTTATGTGGCATAACAGAGGAGGAGAGATTATGTAGCAACCATACAAGCCACAGGTCAAAGGAAACTCCATAGAGAGTGCCTCTTTCTTTGTACTTGCATCATTTCTATACCAAAGAAAAGAGAGCAAAGTGACCTCACCTTCTAGCTTGGTTTTCTCTCGTATTCGGTTTTTTGGGTCATATCTTGTGTTTATTTGTAGATGTTGTGATTGCATTTTACTATTTTCTATTTTCCACATTTTATCTTTTTCATGCATAAGCATAAAATCAATAACTAAGTATTCTGAGATTTGAAGGAAAAATAACCACAATAGTAAAGATTTCAGTGTTTTTTAACTATTTATTATCATAATGATTATGGGATTGTTGTCACGATTATAAATTAAATTGGTTTGGTGGTGTTCATAACCATTGTTGGATTGTTTGAATTAATTGTATTGTTACCAAAATACTTCAGTTAAATGTAGTCATCACTATGATGATAAACTACTTAACCTAAAATCAATGGAAGATATATATGACAAGTGAACTCATCTCACAAATGAATGGAAAATTATATGACAATAGATATGTATATATGTTATAAGGATTACAAAATCCTTCTCTTAACACACAATAACAATGTCTCAATTTAACATAAACAAATTTAAATTGTGTTTATATCATACACAAAAAGGAACTATAAGGTTCTCATATAAGATGTCATAGCCACAGGGTTGTTTCTTTCTTTGCAGTTATAATCAAGGAATTTAGTGGTTAGTGGGATGGCCTAAGGGCTATTGATACATAATTTACCATCTCAAAAAAACATATTCTCATTTAATGGTAGTTACAAGAATCTAATTATACAAGTTATAAGTTATATGCTACTCGATCGACATACTACTGAAGCATTTTCCTACAATCATTTAACGCTTTTGGTTGTTATGGGTTTAACCATCAACCACCTCCTCAAATCATTGCATGGGATGTTCCTTATCTTCACACATGATACACAATGCAACACCAAATATCTACAACATGTGATCATAAATTCCAAGAGACATCTCATATTTTATATTATTACCAATGGTTAATGGCGACTTGTTGTATACTTGTGCAATTAGTCCACAATCTCTTTCTCTACACACATATACCCACTAATTCATCTAATAACATACTCTTTCTCTACACACATATAACCACTAATTCATCTAATAACAAGTATGCTATGGTTCAGTGGATGATTTTTAGGTTGAGTAATATAATTTCAAAATGAGGACCAAGTATACCATATTTTTCTATAGCTGGGCCATGTCTTGTTACATCTACACAGGGTTTTGGCTCCAAAACTGAAGTAACTACTGCTATAGGTATCCACGGTACCAATGCAGCATGTACCTTTAAGTTTATAGCATCTACGACAACCATAATTAAATATGGGCAATGCATATACTATAGGAAATTTGCAATTCTAAGTTAGACATTAAAATTTACTCGATCTACCTTCAAATGGTCAACTATGCTTACAATATTATCAATGTGATATTCCCATTGCAACATAAACAATTTTAAAACAATTTCTAAATACACAATATTTTTTTTCATCAAATATATATGGGAAAACGACTTGTATGAATTCTAGTTGTTCGAATTATAATCTTAAATATTATTTCAATATTATAATTGGTGATTCATGGTATATAAGTTATATATTCGATATGTAATATAAATGGTTTCTATCTATCATTGAAGCAATACAATCCATTTTATGAATAATGGATATCAACATAAATTTTGCAAATAATTTTGATAATTTTATAAACATTGGTATTCATAACTTCATCAATTATATCTATATATATAACAAGAGTTATTTTAATCGGTTGAGGTCACTTTGCCAAATTTTGAAACAATTGCTCTAATTTTCAGTTTTATGTCACTCTTTGATTATTGATAATCCACCGGTTGACCTCCCTAACAACTCCTTTGGGTGATCTCCTTCCCCAATGATCCTCAAGCCACAATGGGTTTGTATGGTAAAAGTAACTTGTTATAAATGATTAAGTATGAAGCTATAAAGCTTGAAAATAATCCTTAGTTCTCAACAAACTTCAACAGACCAAACTCTCAAGAAATACCAATAGAAAGTGATTTTAGCATTACGATATCTATCCAACATTAGGGTGCAAAAAATGTTTTTCTCATAGCCCAAGCCCTCTTTTATAGTTTTTGTGACCCTTACCACTTGTCCAACCCATACAAAATTATATTTATTTAAATTACTATTAGATTAATATTCACCCTTCCATGTGTCACTCATATGCACAAGTACACATGTGATTACCTATTTAAAACTATAAAATAATTAATTTTACTCACTAAACTTTCACATTTCCTATTTTCTCTACTAGGTTTTTTATTGATCTTCTTATGAATTCCTATTTTAGTGGTACACATGGAGTTACTTGTTTTCATTATTCACTTTAACTTCTCCCAAGCCCACTTTTATTATCCCGGAATTCAATTTGAATGAATTTTCTTCGTGTTTCTTATCCTTAACTTAAGGGTGCACTAGTAATTAGTTTTCACTAATAAATAATTAACTAAATTTCATTTCATACACATTCTTCTAACTATGTGCATTCTTCTTGGTATTTTTATTTAATCAAATATTCCTTCATATTATGATATACTAGTTAATCTTTATTTTTAATATACTAACACTATTTTAATTTATCTCTCATTTCTAAGTGTAGTGCATATTATATGATTATTTTCTCATAGAATAAAAATGCATATTAAATAATTTTCTTTAATACCTTTCAATTAACTTTCATTTTAGTATCAAATTACCAATTCATTAACAATATCAAGAGTGACATGTATCTCATGTCCTTCAAAAATTACCTTATTCTATTTCCAAGAGTGCCATGATTGCATGTCCTTTAAGTATCCATTTTTTATTGGTGAGGAATGGATCAATAATGGAGACATTGTTAACTCATTTTTGTTGTCATTTGTTGTGAGACTAATGGTCATTAAGGAATAAGTTTATCACCTTATTGCACAACCCTTAGCTAATATGCGAGAGTGATCAAGTCTGCCACCTACCCTCACGAAAATGTGTAGCCTTGGAGTAAAAGAGTCCCTAACTTTTCAACTCAGGCCACATAAGGAGTGCTAGTAGGTGGAAATAAGGATGCTCCTCCTCCTCTCGTAATGGTAATCAAAATGATTTCCAATACAACCCCATTACCTGTCTGTGGATTGATCAACAAACATTTTCCCTGTGCCTACACACACTAAAATCAAAGCATCAATAATTTCCATAATTCAAATTAAAATATAACTTTAATTACAAAACTTTTGCTATTCCCTAACTCAATTTGGAGTCCAATACAATGTTGATGTAATTCTATGTCAATGCACCCTGTGGTTTCTTATCACACTAGGCAAACCATAAAAAACATCTACAAATTAATGTATCCAAATTTTCATTTCAATTATCCGAATCATAGGAATCAATATCATTAGTTATGTCATATAAATACATTTTAATACATTCATGCTATCATATAAACTTGCAATAAACCATTCAACCATCATCATTCTAAACTCAATTAGATAATAAAAGTTCACGTTTCATCATCACAATATTAGTCAAATAATTCATTTGTATAGAAATGTCTTGAAATACTAAAGTTTATTCTATCACAATAGTTAAATGAAATGGGGCATTACATGGTATCACCAATTTTTTTATTAAAAATAATGGATGTGTGCCAAACCAAAATTGAGGGTAAGTGGGGATAATGGAAAGATAGTTGATTAAGGAAACTCTAGGAATCACAGTGGTGGGTATTGGGATATGGGAGGTGTTGTAAACAACTTGATGGGTGTTCTATATGCACTAAAAAGACACTTAAAAACCCTTAATTAAATTGTCAACCCGAGGTAAGTAAACTTAGAGTTGTAGCAAAATATATGCAAAGGTAGAAGAGTTGGTAGGAGTATAGTCTAACTAAGAAAGGCAGCTATCTAAGGCTAATCTACTCAAGCAAACCTATCTAATGAGAAAACCCTACTAAGCAAATTGAAACTAGGTAACCTAAGTACTTTTGGGTCAAGGGTCGATGGATAGTTCCTAAGAAAGCAAGTAAAACTCTATGTAAAGCAAACTTGTTTAACAATAAGAAAAACAAACTACTAAGCATAATAAGCAAATGACGAAAGAAAACTTCTTTAACTTGCCAACCTACATTCAATGAGAAACTACCCTATGAAAGAAAATAAATAAGCAAGTAAGCAAAAACACCTATCTAACCTATTAAATCAAATAGACAAGTAAGCAAAGACACCTAACAAACCTACTAAAGCAAAAGACAAGTAAGCAAAGGAACCTAACTAACCTACTAAATCAAAAGACAAGTAAGCAAAGACAACTAAATACTGCAAGCAAAACTTCTCATTGAACAACTATCTAGCCTAAGAGGCAAGTGGACTAAATGCCTAATGCAAAACTATTTCTCTTGCATGAAAGGAAATTTAAATGCTCAATGCAATGCATGAAAGGAAATCTAGTCTATTGAG
>ML791204.1:268052-279995 GCA_009831015.1 Picea engelmannii
ATTTTGGATGAGTGGCATAAGGTGTGTGGGGTAGTTTGTAGGAAATGGAGGTGAGGGTTGTCAGGTTGGGGAAGTGAAGGGGTATGGAAGGTATGGCGAGTCCTCCAACCCGCTATAACACTTATTTTAAGTTTGAGTGAGAATTATTGAGTAAGAGGAGAGGAGAGGAAATTTTTTCGAAAAAATTCTAAGTGTGGGAGGATTTTTTTTCAAAAGAGAATTTTTTTATATGTATACCAAGAGATTATCCAAGACATGAATGGTTCCATAATGATTCCAAGAGATGAACATGGATCCAAGATAATTCTTGGTTTCAAGAGATGACATGGATCCATGATAATGATCATGGTTCCAAGAATTCTAAATTCCAAGAAAAAAAATAATTTTTTCGCACATTGAAGAAGCGTTTTTTTCCACTTAGACACAAATCTGGATATCTTGAGCATACAAACTTGGATTTTCGATCCGAAAAATGCGTGGAGAAGATGAGATTGAGGAATACATAATGCAATATTAATCATCCAAAAATTTTCTTCTTTCAATATCATTTTTTTTTTATTATTCCAAGAGTGGGAAAATATATATCACCATTTTTTTGTCAACAAGAAGTTACCAAGGAGGAGCTTTGGGTGGTCATTTCTAGTTTAAAAAAAGATAAAATTCTAGGGCCGGATGGTTAGAGAACTGAATTATTTAAGGATTTATTTGATATTGTTGGGGTCAATTTACTACAAGTGGTGGAAGAAGTTTGTATTTTAGGTAAGATGTTTCATACTATAAAATTTACCTTCATTGCAGTTATTACTAAATTGGACTTCCCTAATACTTTTGATGAATTTCAGCGTGTTTCCCTTTGTAATTGTATTTATAAAATCATTACTAATATCATCGAGACCAGGCTCAAACCTTTTCTCTCCAATATCATCTCTCTAGAACAATTTTAGTTTCTCAAAGGCAGGATTATTCATGAAGTAATCAGATTGAAACATGAGGGTCTACACTCTATTAAAACTCACAAACTCTATGTTTCAATTATTAAAATTGACCTTTATAAAGACTATGATAGAGTATATTGGTTATATATCCATCTCAATTTATTGCATATAGGGTTCGATATTTGGTTAAATGGATTATGTCTTGTGTTACAATGGTTTCATTTGTTGTCTTAATTAATGGTGTTAGATCACCATTCTTTAAATTGGCTCATGGTCTTAGGCAAGGATGTTCATTGTTTCCTTACCTTTTCCTATTAGTAGTTGGCGGTCTTAGTCGTTCACTTGCCAAGGCCAAAAGAGTGAATTCCTTTCAAGGTAATAGATTGGGGCAACATGAAAGACTTACTATTTGTTTTTTGTGGATGATGTGCTAATCTTTTTCCTTTTTGCAGCAGTTGAAGGTAGAATATTAAAGGACATTCTAAATCTATTTTGTGATGCAACAAGAATGCTCATTAATGTGAACAAATCTTTGTTCTATGTCCCAGAATTAGAGGAGAAGAATATGCTCATTTTCTCAACCTTGTTCAATTTTCCCCTTCAAGTGTTGGGGGGCAAGCTCAAATACCTTGGTTTTGTTCTCAAACCAAAAAACTGTGGTATTGCAATTTGGAATTGGATTCTCACTTGAATTGAGTGAAGAATTAACTTTTGGAGAAACTAGTTGATTTATCTAGGTGGAAGGTTAGTTATTATAAAGTCAGTTATTGAAGCAATTACTGTGTATTGGAACTTTTGGCTCTCATCCTAAAAGGGATTCTTTGTCGCATTTGGAAGCTCTATTTTAATTACTTGTGAAAGGGTAGTTCTGAATATCTAGGATCTCATTTGGAAAATTGGAAAATCATTTCTAAGCCGAAGAACTTGGGAGGTTGGGGATTAAAAGATATCTCAGTGTCCGGTCATGCTTTGGAAGACAAATCTTTGTGGAATCTTTTGAATCGGGATAGTATTTGGAGGTGCATTTTGGTCGAAAAGTACATTACTCCTACTTCTATTTTGGATTGGATACGAAAAAGACAAAATTCCACCACTAATGCTTCTAACCAATGGCAGACTCTAACGCTTGTTTTTCCTATTATAAGTCAATTCTTGGCCTAGAAAGTCGACAATGGAACACAAGTGAGGATCGAGATGGATGCCATTGTTGGCTATGGGGAGAGTATTTTCCTCCTTGAGGCTTTAGTAGTTTCTCTTCGAGAGTTGGGTGTTTTCACTTTGAATAAAATTAGTGATGACACTTCTTCATCCATATGGCACCAATGTTGGATTTATGTGGAGGATCTCACTTTGGATGCCAATTGGAATCTTGTTTGGACCCATTTAATTTCATAGTTAAAAAGGGCCCATATCCATCTATTGGGAATTGAGGATGAACTAGTATGGTACTTTAATAAATTGAGGGCCCAATACTCACAAAATATGGATATCATGCCATGATATCAATAGGAGAAGAAAATGCACATTGGTGGTATAAGAAGTTATGGAAGATCAAAGAGTCGTCGAAAGGAAATCTGTTTTTTTGGCTTGTTCTTAAGGAGAGAGTGTTGACCTAGGACAAATTGCAGTGTAGAGGTAAACAAGGGTTTGGTCTTTCCTACCTGTATAAAAAATATATGGAATCGAATGCTCATGTATTTCTGGAATGTATGTTCACACGTCAAGTCTGGAAGGATATTGAATTTAAGTTGGGGATGGTTCCTTTGTGGAATATGAACATATTGTTAGATTGATTTCATGAATTATTTACAATCCCCTCATTGAAGGAGTTTATATTTCTCCCAAATTTGGTTGTGTGGGGAGTAGGGATGGCCCAAAACACAAGTGTTTTTAAAGATACAGTTTTTCCCACTTTAAAAGTCTCTCAACAAGATATTTCTCTAATGCCTCAATACACAGATTCCTCTTCTCAAAAGACTGGTCAGGAGGTCGAAGCAATAGACATCAACAAAAATATGGTTAGGGATTTTTTTATGGTGCATGTCAAGGCTCGAATAGTTCCTATGAGGTGTGGTTCAAACTTCATTTTTCATATTGTCATTATGTTATAGGAAAAACTAATTTGGGACTGGGGATCAATAATATTGGTGAACTCAATGCTATGTTTTCACTTCTCAAGTGTGTTATAGAGAGGAATGTGATAGAAATCTAAGTCTTTGGTGACTCCAAGTTGAGTAGAGATTAGGTGAAGGGGTCAATGCAACTTGACAATTTGGATCTTATGCAACTTGGTTAGTGTCTGAAAACTATTTCTACTCTCTTTAGTCAAATTAGTTTTAAGCATATCTTTAGAGAACTTAACACTTCTATGGACAATATATCCAAATAAAAATTATCTTTGACTAAAAATCTTCAGGTTATGGAGAACTTCTCTTCAAAAGCAAAGGAAATTTTATTGATATGTAAACCACTTGTACTCTTGTTTTGGCTAGGATATTTTGGACTCTAGAATCATGCTTTGGCTCAAAGTTTTATTGGTTGTTGGTTCCTGAACATTTTTTGTTGGAGGGATGCTATATGTGAAAAGAGTTATGGGTGCCTATAAGGCAAATTTGATAACATCCATGATCAAGCACTTTATAGCTATTTTGTATGCACATTTTCACCTTTGGATTGTACCTTATTTTTCTCTGGAATAGGAGCTCCATTTTTTTCTAGGAAAAAATACCATAAATTGGTGTGTTATTTATTATTTTTAATTGACAAGAGATTTTTGTTACAAGTTTCAGTAAAAATGTTGTGGATTAAATATGGTTATAAATCTATAACATGAATCAACAATATTAATTGGTTTTATTTTAGATGGTTAAGAGGAAGAATTGGTATCCTCTCCATTCGAGTTCAAATCTCACTTTTAACATGTTTGTTCTTTGTGATCTAATTGTGGTTGAGTTTTTCATGGACCATTAATATATCTCACCCTTTCCTATGGCCTAGAAAGTGGGATGCATCATTATATGAATCAACAATAAAACAATCCCATATATAATGAAATTGCAAAATTATGTCTCTTAATATGCCAATGATTGTGTAGGTGTATATTTATGCAATTTAAATTATTTCAAGATTATCAAATAAATAATGTTGTGTTCATACAAATATTTATGAATTTATTGTATTGATAAATATTTATGATTTTATTGCATTGAGATAAGTAAGGTGCATTTTATACTCCAATATGAAGAGAGATATGTTTAATGGATGTGTGTAATATTAACGTGATACATGCCATTATATCAACCCAATATAATATTTAAAATGTTAAAAAAACCTTATAAATGATATGTGTAGACATCAAATCAACCCAATAAGTATTATAAATAATTTTTAAAAATAACAACCCATTATAAATAAGATGTGTAGCGTTCATACTTATAAATTAATAGATCAAGGGGATTCATAATTGGGTTGGGGGAAGAGATCCATCAGGGTAATCAACTATGTGGTCTTTGACTTAGTGTTAAGCCCTAAATAGTGGCACATTACCCCTTAATTGGGGCATATTACATTATTAATGTTATTTGATTTATGTCGGCTTGGGTCCATTAGTTGTAATTGTACCTCCTAGTATCCTATATATACCAAGGAGACCTTTTCATATGGAATCATCTTGTATTGGGAGATTTATGTGGTGTATAAGGAGGTTTCCCCCTAGAAGAGGCTTATTATCTGAAATTATCTCCTTTTCAAGGCATTGAGTAATTAGTCTGAGGATTTTTTATGCTATGTTGATATTTGGTTCTTAAAATTTGGTATTAGAGCTCAAGGTCTTGGGGTTTCGCTACTACATCTAAGACACCTTGTAATTTTCTCTATAAATTCTTTTTTGTGATGTTTCCGAAGGAACCCCTTGGAGAATATTTAGTAGACGGATCAAGGTACATGGGGTTCAAATTTCAGCTCCTTAGGAATTATAATTTTGGAGATATAGCCTGTGTAAGATATGGTTATGGAATCATCCTGAATTTAGTCATCACGAAATTTTCGCTATAATTTTTTTTTATGAGATGTTTCAAACCCTAAAACATGGAGGATATTCATAGAAATTATCTAGTTAGCTATGATAAAAATTTCATCTTCTTTTTCATCCAACCTTTTTAGATACACCCTATGTAAGATATGGTATCTGACTAGTCATATTAACTAGTCTCAAACATGTGTTCCGGGTAAAACAATTATATATTCTTCAGTGAGTATCCAAATTAAGTGAGACAAGTTGCATTGGACAATGGACGGTATACAATATTTCTAGTGCAAGTTTCAAAATCAAATATCAGATATTGTGCTCTTGGCACGCTTTACAAGTACACTCTCCTGGAAGGGACAAAAATCAGCAAGGTGTGGGGAAGTTACCATAACTTCCACTTGGCACATCCAATTTTGATCAGGCCTATGGAATTGCAGAGAAGACATATCAGATAACTATAAAATGAAATTTTAAGACCACAAGGGCTAAAATTTTTGAGATACAACAGAACAAAGATCGTCTAGTGGAACCACCACAAAATCAAGGTTTAAAAGTGATACTTGGCCAACATGCCACCAAAAAAGGGAAATTCTACACCAAATAAGCCTCCAGACAGTCCTACTTGGACTCTTGATGAAGGTGAAGAAATGCGTAGGGACATAAATGATTTACAAAAGAAGATAGTAACAAAAGATGAACTACAAGGAATGATGGATTCAACTGAAGCTAAGTTGGAGGAAATAATGTATACTAAGATGGATGGTTTAAAAAGGGAGATCATGGAAGGATTGAAAAATTTCCTAATAGAGAAGCCACCTGAAAGTGAAAATGTATCCCATGAAATTCATGATGAGGACACAAGGAAGATGAATCAAGACTAGAGAAATTCCAACATATGAGGAAGTTTTATGGCAAGGATCCAATCACATGGATACTTTAGATGGAGTAGTTCTTTGATCTACATGATGTGCCACATACACAAAAGGTATGAATTTCTTATTTATATTTAAAACCCAATGAATTTGTGTGGTATCGATGGCTTTGTTCTCGCAAATCACTTTTCACTTGGATAATTTTCACAGAATAAATGATAGCACATTATGAGGATACAAGGAGCAATACCTTCTTTATCCAATTGATAAATCTCAAGCAAAAGGGTTCAATTGCAGAGCACATTGAGAAATTACAAAGATTGAATATAAAGGTAACGAATATTCTAGATGAGCACCTGATTAATGTATTCATAGGAACTTTAAAAGATAACATTCAACATGAGGTTCGCCTTTGGGAACCCAAATCATTGGAGAATGCATTCAGGGTGGCGAGAAATGTTGAAAGTAAAAATATGTCTATGGCTACTAGAAGGACCACTCCTAACATCTATCGAGAGAATAATGTTCCTTCTTATAAAACACCTCAACCGATAAGGTTGACACCTCAACAATTGGAGGAAAGAAAATAAAAAGGTTTATGCTTTAATTGTGACAACAAGTATAGTAAGGGACATAAGTGTGGTGATAAGAAATTATTCTACATAGAATGTGAAGAGGAAGAAGAACAAGAACCATCTCAAGATGAAAACATAGAAGAGATTTCTTTTGAAGAGTTGACTCCCATGATATCATGTAATGCATTGGCTGAAATTAGCACTCCTCAAACCCTCAACATCGAAGGATATATCAAAAAAAAAAAGTTAATAGTCCTAATTGATTTTGGTAGTACTTGTAATTTCATTCACTATAAATTAGCCAAAGATCTCAATTGCCTTATATATCCAGTGCCAGAGTTTCAAGTAATGATTGAAAATGGAGGAACTATCAATTGCTCAGGAAAATGCCATAAGATCAATCTTACTATGGGGTAATATGTAATGAATAGTCCAATGATTGATATACCCATGGGTGGTGCTGATGTCGTACTAGTGAGAAATTTTCATGAAATTTTCATTGGAAGGAAAGCAAATTAAGTTAAGGGGTATCATAGGAAAACCCAGTAAGGTGATAAGCTCTAATGGCATGAAAAATTATTGAAAAAGGGGCATCAGGGTGTAATTGTACAACTATGCTCATTAGATGTTCAAACATCTAAGACATATATTCCCCTAGATCTCCAAGGGATCATTGATAAGCATTCTAAAGTATTTGAAGATATTCCTAGAGGTCTTCCACACACTCAAAATCATGATCATGATATTCACCTAATTCCTGGGAGTGTTCCTCCTAACATCAGGCCTTACATATACCCTTATGCCCATAAGAGTGAAATTGAGTGTATGGTTGAAGAAATGTTTATACCTAGCCAAAGTTCTTACTCTGCACTAGTGGTAATGGTACTCAAGAAAGAGGGCTCATGGCGTATATGTCCATATTATAGAGAGATCAACAAGATAACTATTAAAGGTAAGTTTCCCATTCCCGTCATTGATGAATTGTTAGATGAACTACATGGAGCAATCTATTTCACAAATTTGGATCTTCGTTCAGGGTATCATCAAATTAGAATGAAGGAAGCAAATATCCCAAAAACAACATTCTGAACTCATGAAGGCCATTATGAATTTTTGGTCATGCCTTTTGGCCTTATGAATGCACCTTCCACATTCCAAGGGTTGATGAATTCCATTTTCAAGCCCTTCCTTCGAAATATATTTTTAGTATCTTTTGATGATATACTAATCTATAGCAAGTCTTGGGAGGATCATGTTCGACATGTTGACAATGTGCTACAACTACTAAAGGAGCAACAACTATATGTTAAACCATCCAAATGTTTCTTTGGGGTGAAGGAGGTAGAGTATTTGGGTCATATTGTATCTCATGAAGGTGTCAAGGTAGACCCTAACAAGATTAAGGCCATGATGGATTGGCTGATTTTCAAAACATTGAAGAATCTTAGAGGATTTTTGGGTTTGATAGGTTACTACTGCAAGTTTGTTCAGAACTATGGAAGAATAGCAGCACCTTTAACGACATTAAGTAAGAAGGATGCATTTTCTTGGACTCTAGAGGCAACTCAAGCTTTTGAACAACTTAAATAGGTGATGTGAAAACCTCATGTCTTGACCACACCAGACTTCACAAAAACCTTTATTATGGAATGTGATGCCTTGGGAAATGGCATTGGTGTTGTTCTAATGCAAGAAGGAAGGCCCCTTGCTTTTGAAAGTTGGCCACTCAAGGGAAAGGACTTACACAAACCCATATATCAGAAAGAAATGATGAAAATACTACATGCATTGAAGAAATGGCACCCTTACCTAATAGGTAGGCACTTCAAGGTCAAAATAGATCATGATAGTATTAAGTACTTCTTGGAATAAAGACTATCTTTAGAAGAACAACAAAAATGGGTGACCAAAATGTTGGGTTATGATTTTGAAATCATCTACAAAAAAGGGAAGCAAAATGTTGTGGTCGATGTACTCTCAAGAAAGGATGAAGATGTTGAGGCCTTTCTCTATGCTATCTTGATCATCCAAACCAATTGGATAATAGAAGAAAGGGATGAATGAAAGAATGATGAAAACATGTGGACTCTCATTCAAAGGTTGCAGTAGGATTCTAGCGCATCAGATACATTTACATGGACAAATGATTCACTATGGTACAAAGATCGCTTATATTTATGTATGAACTCCTAATTCAAACAAAAGGTACTCTTGGATGTAAGGCCCTCTATTTCATGTCCTCAAAATATAATTATCTCCTACTGTAATGGTTCTTTTCTTACAACAATTTAGATTAGATTTTTTCTTTATGAAAGGAATAAAATGATAAATAGACAACATAATAACAACAACATACATAAAACATATCATCTAGTAAAATACATACCTCAACTTGCAGGTTATGGTTGATTTATCCCCTTGCTCCTTTTCTCTTGTTCTTTCCCAAACTACCAAAAATTGAATATTTACCTCCCAGCCAACTAGGAACAGCCTCTCTGGCTCCCTAGCTCCAGGAATCCTTGCGGTTTCCTAGCCCCTGAGCCCAAATTTCCCAGCAACAACAGTGCCCATATAAAAATCCTTCAGAAACAATATTTCCTTCCAATTTCCTCCTCCTTCTCTTCCCCCTTCTTCCAAAATCCCCCCCAAAAGAAAAGACCCCTCTCCCAGTCCTCTCCCCTCTTCCTTATCTTCCTCTCTCGAATCCCTCCCCCTCATTCAATTCCCCAACTGCCTTATCCCTTCATTAATTACCTCACCTACCATAAAATAATAAAATAGTAAAAGATTCATTGTATTTATTTTAATAATTAATTAAATTTAACTTAACAAACTATGATCAATAAAAATCAATTGCGTTGTTACATTGGAATTGCGCACCTCTCCGATAGGAGGGCACTCGGGATTTTTGAAAACCTACCATAGGGTTAAGAAGGAATTTTTTTGGGATGGCCTTAAAACTAATGTTCAAAGGTTTGTGGTAGAATGTTTGGTTTTCCAACAAAATAAGGTGGAAAAAATTAATACCTCAGGTCTTTTACAACCATTAGCCATCCCAAGTCGGCGTTGGGAGGAGGTTTCCATGGATTTCATCACAGTGTTACCGAAGTATGAAGGAAAGAGTGTCATCATGGTGATTGTTGATAGATTGACCAAGTACACACACTTTTGTGCACTCTCTCATCCTTTCAAATCCAGTACAGTTTCCATCGCATTCACGGAGACAGTTCAAAAGCTACATGGAATCCCAAAGATTATTGTAAGTGACAGAGATCCCATCTTCACTGGACATTTTTGGACATAATTATTTTCTTATTTGGGTACTCAATTGGCTCATAGCTCATCTTATCATCCTCAATATGATGTAAAAACGAAGATAGTGAACAAATTTCTGGAAGGTTACCTTCGTTGATTTGTCTCTAATAAAAAAACACAATGTTTCAAATGATTACCCTTGGAAGAATGGTGGTATAACACTTCCTTTCATACTGCAAGAAAAATGACACCATTTATGGCACTCTATCCATATCACCCACCTTCCATCACTTCTTCTCTAAAAGAAAAATCTAAGGTTCAAGTAGTGGAACATCACATCGAGCATCAACAACAAGTTCTCCAACTCTTAAAGGACAACCTGACCATGGCACAAAATCACATGAAACAACAAGTAAATCAACATCGTAGTGAAAGAATTTTTGAAGTAGGGGATTGGGTATTTTCAAGACTACAACCATACAAACAGATGTCCCTCAAGCAAGCCAAGAAGGTAATAAATTATCACCAAATTACTATGGCCCTTATAAGGTTTTGCAAAATATTGGTACTATGGCATACAAATTAGAGTTGCCTACATCTTCACAAGTACACCCAGTTTTCCATGTTTCATGATTAAGCAAGGTTATAGGTGACAAGATCCCAGTTCAAAATATAATTCCAGAACTTGACGAGGAAGGAAAAATCATATTGGAGCCTAAAGCTATCACTGACAAAAGAATTCTCCAGCTGAGGAATAGATCAATTTCAGAGTATATTATTAAGTGGAGGAAACTACCTGTTGAAGATTCCACTTGGGAAGATGAGTCTTTTATACAGAAGCATCCAAAATTACACAAGCATTGTGGAAACACTTGTCTGAAGGGTAGGGGCATGTTAAGCCCTAAATAGTGGCACATTACCCCTTAATTGGGGAATATTTTTTTCTTTTGTACTGGGGGAATCGACAATGCGCGGTTCTCATCCTCGCGTGACATGGGGTCAATCCCTGTCGACTACCACTATAACCCCAGGTGAAACCACCCAGCCTACAAGAATGGCACACAAGTAAATCGGGGTGAGAATTGAACATGAGACCTCATTTTTATAAATTTCCTTCCATTTACACGACACTTGCCAATCCGTCTACACCCCTATGGGCTTAATTGGGGAATATTACATCAGTAATGTTATTTTATTTTTGTCGGCTTGGGTCCATTAGTTGTAATTGTACCTCCTATTCTCCTATATATACCAAGGAGACATTTTCATTTGGAATCATATTGTATTGGGAGATTTATGTGGTGTATAAGGAAGTTCCCCTCTCAAAGAGGCTTATTATCTGTAATTCTCTCTTTTTCAAGGCGTTGAGTACTTATTCTGAGGTTTTTTTTATGCTATTTTGATATTTGGTTCTTAACACTTAGATATTGGAGCATGAATATTCTCTTTGAAGCTAGGGGAAACATTTTTTTATTGCCAAGAACTATGGTCCTTATGAGGATAAGATGGTCTATTGGGAAGAGTTTTTAGCACAAGATTTCTTGAGAAACAAGAAAGTTATTTTGGGAGGGGATTTGAATTTAACTATCAATAGAGTAGAGACTTGAGGAAGTACAATGAGAGAAAATCCATTGGTAAATTTATTTTCGATAAGTTTGAGGAAGTTGTCTTAGTGGATGTGGGACCTTGGTTCATGCTTGGAGAAACATGAGAATAGGGGAAGTAAGAGTAGTAAAAAGATTAGATATATTTATAGTTTTAGGACCCATTACGAGTAACCATGATAAGATTATTTTGTGGGTGGAGGTTGGTGGGGAATCATATAATCTTCTAGTTTTACTCCAAATTACAAAAGAGGTTTGTAAACATCTAAGCTCATTTAAATTCAACTCTACCTAGTTATAGGATGATTTTTTTTATTAACTTGGTCAAATATTAATGGAAAAATTATGATGTTTCCTTAATAAAGTCCACAAATATACAATTTATTACTAACCTTAAGATAGTAAAGAGAGCATTATTGTCTTGGGTAGATACTAATCATATGAAGGATTAACAATGCTTAATCACATTTAAAAAATGAATATATGAAGCATATCCACATGATATAAAAGGATTTCATGATGATACTTCACAAGAAATGTCGAGGGCACTAAAACAAACTAAGAGAAAACTACTAGTATAAAAGGAGACCTTATGGAGGCTAAAGAGTGGAGCTCTATGGCTAGCCATAGGTGATGGGAACACAAAATACTTCCACAACTATGCTAATCATAAAA
>ML791205.1:0-23668 GCA_009831015.1 Picea engelmannii
AATGAACTTTGAAAGTTATGGGTCAACATCACTATGTATGACATCTCCAAATCAAATGTCAAAATTAGTTTCAATTCCATGGAATACTTACATGGACAATTCGTAATGCTTAGTGCTAATACATCTGTGTGGTATGTAAAGTGCAATTAAAAAATATATATATCCTCTATTACTTCATGTATTGTTTTGAATATTTTGGTATTCTATTAACATTATTCTATATCTTGTAGGTCTCAAACTAAAGGTAAGTATGCATGTCTAAGATGTGGTCCCAAAACAATATCTAGACAGTCAAGAAGTTGAGGAAAGGAGGTGTAGTGACTTGTACAATCATTTTGTTCATGGGAACCATAAGCTGGAAACAAATCATGAAGAATGATGCCTCAACTATGGAAAAAGGCATTTGAGAAGAATGAAGGATTCCATATTTTTTACTTGTTCTATTTTTTTTAATATATATATATATTTTCCATTTACTGTTAAAAATCTATATCCATTTATGTTTCCCAAAGATCATTAGGGTGGGATTCCACAAGGTATGAAATGAAACTCCATCCAATTTAGTCACTTTCCATACTATGCTTACCTACTAGTATTTCATTTGTTTGATACAACACATATTTGAAAGAATATCACAAAATGCTTATTGAAAATTTTAGATAGCAGGAATAAAAAAGACAAAATTGCTAAAGTTATTAGTGACATTGATGAAGTCATTGTAATGCAACATTTGACTCACTCTTATAGTGATGGACAATTGATCAATATTCCATGGTTATTAACATAACAATCGAGCAATGTTGTAAAAGAGGTTATATAGAAGTTTAAATTTCCCATTGGTTTTGCTTCGAACATAAATAATATATTAATGCAGAAATGTGATTTTAGTGGGGAAAAAACTCACATTTGGCTTACCTTTATTAAGGTTTGACATTTTCTAATATTTATCATCGTGTGATATATACATTATTGGTTAGTAATATATGTTTACTTATAATCCAAATTAAATGATAACACTTCCTTCCTTGGTACAATATATTCTACCTCTATCTCTCCCATACAAGTTCGAAAATAACATGAAGCATTATAAAATCAAGTTATATATGATATTGACAAGTACATGAGGTAAGTAAATATTATAATTGAAATGTTACTTGCTGACATTTGATTTACATACATTGTGTAATTTTGTGTTGACACATGTGATTTCTTTGTACCTTTAGTGGTAGTAATCTAAATAAATCCATAAAGAAAATATCAACTATTGGAAGAGAATAATTCCTAGACTAATGTGTGAAATGCAAAAGTATCTACCTCCGATATTTTTCAATGCACATGAACATTACCTCATGCACCCAGTTGAGGTTATTAAAGTATGTGGAACCATACACACAAAGTTAATGTGGTTGGTGGAGAGACAATTGAAGGAATTGAAGGATTTTTTTTAACAAAGATCATGTCCATAAGGCTATATGGTATATTAGTCCATGGTGTATATTAGTGACTATCTACCACAAGAAGTAGACAATATTAATCTGCCTCTACTTTGGGATATCAATTCCACCAAAAAACTTGAATGGGAGGTGTTGTTTGGGAAATATATATGGATACAAGTGAAAGGTATTTTCCTTTATTGTAATTACTATCTTCATACATATATTTTTAAGCTTTTTTGGTACCTAAATATAGATACTTTTTTCATCTATATAGTGAAGAGTGGGATGCAAAACATTTATACATTACAAATAATGTTGATTGGATGAAGGAATGGATGGAACAATGTAACCAAGTTTACCATAATTTATCAAAGAGTGGGATGGTGGAGTTGATTAGAAGAGATTATGTAGATAATGACACAAATTTGATACAAAAGGAAATTGATATAGCATTTGGTGCAAAAGATAGAAGGTAAGCATTTCCTATTTTAGTTTTTAATTCCCATTTTTGTGTTTTTTCTTCATCCCTAAAATTATCTTGTACATATATTTATCAATTCATGATAATGCATTTATGACATGTTGAGCATCTAGGTGAAACATCACAAAGATATATGGTACTTGTAACACACTCTACCTCTTAAACATTATTTGACTGGTGGGATGTCAAAATTTCTCTTCCCTACACAATTCTTGCTTAGGTTTTAACCCCGTTGATGGAAAACCTACTTGTTCGAGCCTTCCATTGGCTATATTCACAGTTGAAAACTGGGTTCCAGACCAATATAAGTGGCTTTCCCAAGCCCTCCAACCTTTTCCTTTTTACCACGCCTCTAGTCTGACATGGCTACCACGTGGACCTCTCCATGTTGCTAGTGCAACCTAGCAAGGAAGTTGTTTGTGTTAGTGTGGCGGTGACTTGTCATTAACATGACACAATACATATCAAAAGCCTAGGTAAACCCTCACCAGGGAAAACTCTATGAAAATTGAAGAATGAACTCGTTTAGATTGATGGTTCTATTTTAATCATGCGCAACTAATCGATGACTGGAAATGGGTTGGACTCTCCATATTCGGGATGTAGGTCAAGCGACCTCAACCCTTCCTTCCAAATGTTTCTTTCTGGCTACCTCAATCCTTCCATATCCGATGAATGCTATGGAGCTCATTCGACATATGGGATCTTCGCGGGTTCACCAACTATCTAGACAACTAAAAGGGGTTCTCCACAGAACCTGACAGATCCAATGGAAAAGAAACATGGCAGTCAATGGTCCAGATTCCTTTGGGACTTCCGAACTCACACAATAGTTAAATTTATTTCCCATCCTCATACAATCGTTCAACATGTGAGGTCCACTACAAATTATATGGCCCAAATCTAATCATATTGACTCCTCTGCAGATTAACGACCCACACCCACTCGAGATTTAGCTATCGAGAAATACCACCGCCTATGACCTTATGGTTTCTTTGAGAAATTATTTCCAAAATGGGGTCTCTGATAGATCTAATGGTCATCATAATCCCAGATATAACGATCAGGGTTTCCTTAGGATCTTAGATCAACTCGATAGTTAATGAGGTACACAAATCTGATATGGTTTTCTATCAGGTTGGGCCCACAGAAAGATCAACGACTTAGATCTCATCGGTCAAGAATCTAGGAATATCTATGGCTCTAGTCCATATGAAATTTCACCTTTGGGCTTTCTCCATTGGGAATTACTTTCATGCAATCCTCATGGTTTTCCCGGAACACTGCATTTCGACAGTCTAGCGAAATGATCCATGTCAAGATATATGGTCCATATCTCATCGGTCTGGTCTCTCGATGAATCAACGACTCTCATCAACTCAGAATAATATCATTAGAAATTTCACCATGGAAATGCTTGGGAGTTCCTCCAAACGAACCTCCTTTCGAAAGGGATTCCTCTAACACTCATATATCCAATGAACAATCATAATCAAATCTATGAATCAAATGACTAAATTACCCTTGAAGTTTTAAGTAAAAAAATCGAATAGGGTGTTAGCACTAGGAAATTTATTTGGGATGCATCAAATAAATGCCAAGGTAACCTACAAACCAAATTTAGGTTGGATTATGACCCTTCCAACCAAAGAGGGCTCTCTCAAACATGTAAAGACTAAAAATACTCAAAAAGATTTGGCAATGAGCACATAGAGGTCAAATTCTGCAATAGGACAGGTTTGTTTAGGTTTTTAAAAGGGTTGGTAGGATAAACAAGAGGAAGAAAACATTGGGAAATGGGGTCAAATCCTGAGATATACTATGAATATTAATATAGCTAATGTACTCCTGAGCGAACAGAGGCAAAGTAAGCATATTCTTCAGCAGTAAATAATATTCACATGATGGAAAGGCAGAAAAGAGAAAATCCCATTACAAATGAGAGCATCAAACAAAGTTGAATTCTCAATTGTAACTTTATAAGAAATAACATAAGGCTGACTACAATGAACATATCACTTAACAAAGAGTGAATTCTGGACCTGTAATCATTAAACACAACAACTGCATTAACCATATGAAAGGAGCATCTATCAAGGATGAATTCCAATCATGTACTCTTAGCTATGCTTAGAAGAAATAACATATGTGAAATGAATGTGAACTAGAGGAAAACACACTAAATAATACACCGTGATGAATCTCAACTATTAGAGAGCACTGTACTCCTGTATTAATTCATAAGGACATTATGAGAAATTTACACACAGTCCCTTCGCCTTCCTGGTTGAAAGTCCCCCCCCCCCTTCTCTACTCTTGTACAATGAAATATATAGCACTAAAGGTCCTTTCAACTCACAATTTCAAACTCCAACATCTTTCCCAAAATAGAAACAATTACAAATAGAACATGACATGTTTTAACTGATCTTCTGCTTTTTAGGAGAAAAAATAGGCTTCAAAACGCCACCTGTAATTCTCAAACCGTAACAACTATGTAAAATATGAGAGATATTTTTGTAGATAATCTCATTCTAAAGAAATACCTCTCTTAGTTTCTTGAAATTCATCTCTAGCTGGACGGAATACATGTCACAAAAACATGTCTCAAATAGGAAATCATGAAACTGAAAAATAAGGCTCCAAGATTCCTTTGAATCTCCCAATCCGTGACACCTGTGTGAAAAATGAACAAGGTTAATGTTCTTGGGTCCGTGCTTGAGAATAACCTCCTTTGACTTTTGAAACTTCATTCCGGTTCACTTGGAAATCGTCCTGTAAATCTTCTTTTCTCCTCAATTGCTGCGGAAACTGACTGCCACATTCTCTTTGAAATGCCACTTGTACTTTTTCAAATCTAATTTTATTTATCCATATTCTCCTTAAATATTTGGGAATAATATATTTAAATAAAAATTATTCCCAAATATTTTTTATCCTGTACAATTACATTTCCATAATTTAATTCAGGCCCGTGGTTTTGAAAAACCATTTATTGCTTGTTTCCCGTGGTTTTGAAAACCATGTCTTGTTTTGCCCAATAAATATTTACCATTTCACTGTGAAAGCTATTTACTGGTTTGTTTCCCGTGGTTTTGAAAACCATGTCTTGGAAACCATTTTGGCAAACTATGAAGATATCCCTTGATCTTTCCCTTTTACTTATGTAAAAAATTTGGATAAACAATTATCCAAATCTTTAGTTCACGTACATTTTCCCATTCAAAAACATTTATTTCTCTGGTGTAAAATTTAATTTTTAGATCTGTAAAAAAATTTCACCGTGAGGAAGAAGAAGAATTTCTTTATGGCGTTGGAAACTCCATGATTTGTTTTGAAACACATCAAACCATACGTTGATGAACCAAACCAATATATCAAACCAATATATCAAATTGTAATGGTATTGCAGAACTTGGGAAGAGTGGTTTTAATCCACTCCACTCCATCTCCAACAATGCATTATGTAATAACACGTACCCCAACAGTGAAACAATGGTTTGGATTGCAGAACCACTTCAAAAAATGATCCCATGATCACTTTCAACCTCCACAATGGATATGCGCCCTCCATCCACCCTTGACTTTTCAACATTAAATATTGAGATTTGTGCCCATGACTTGACGTGAATTATTTTGGATTAAATATTAATATAAAAATATTTATATTAATAATTTATAAACTTTTTTCCATTTTTCTAAGGACTTTGGGCCTCTGAGGTTCATCACATGAATTTGTGGATAGGATAAGGGAGCTTAAGCTTAATAAAAGTAATATTTTTAGTTTTCAATGGGAATATGATAATAAGGGTAAAAATGAATGAAGTGATGGGACCAAGGAATTTAGATAAGCATTAAGGATAGATATAGGTTTGGGATATTTGCCAATTTTGACTCATGGAGAACATGATTATTTCGGATGATTAGTCGAGTGAAGGTTTTAGGTGATGGGATTTTGACAGAGCTGTTGAAAAAGTTTTAAAATATTAGTGGAAAGATAGAACAAGGACAAGATGCTTTGGAAAAATTAATACAAATTAGCATGTGATAACATAGGGGTACAAGGCGATTCTGTGTGAATAATCTCTTATCCTTCCTTGTATTGTTTGCAAAGATTTATCCCCGAATCCTCAAACCTTTTTCCCACATCCTTAGTACTTAGGTTGCTCTTCACAACAACCTCGAAAGTGAATATTTTCTCATCCTGTAAATTTCCCATTCAAGGCTTGGGGAAAACACAAGGTTACATGCCCTTCTTATCTAGGCCTTCCAAACATACTCACAATAGATAATAAACCCACTTGGAAAGGGCCTCATTATACAAATAGGACTCATACTTTAACATTCATTCAGAATGTTAAAACTTCCTTTAAGAACAAATGCAAATATTTCATATTCATTAAGAAATAATTCCCAATTACATCTAGAAACACTTATCTATTTTAGGTCAACTCAAACCTACCAATTGAATGAGGGTGAATGCCTTTCAACCCAACCATACGCTCTGTTGAGCCTTTTCTTTCTACATAAAGCCAGCCCCATGCTAGGCCATGATACCACAAGGGTACTCTCATAGGTTGGCCCTCAGGTTCGGGGTCTAAACGTGAAGGTTACTCTCATTCACTAATTGGAAGCAAAAAAAATCCCCTATCCCTACCGATTCCAAGGCCACCACGAGCTTACCAGGCTCCTTCTTAACTAGATTTCCTTTACTAAAGGAAGTCCTTTCACTGCTATATAGTCCCTCAATGCCCTCCCCTTACCAGTGCTAGTTTCTTTCCAGCAAGCACCAACTCATGACCCTCTCTAATCTAGTTCGGGTTTGGTTATTCTCTGTTCCAGATTGACCATCCATTCCTTGGGTGAGCTTTCTGTTTTCCTCACAGGAAATTCCTAGTTTTCCTTTGCTCAACTCGCGCGTGTGCTCTGTTCACGCTAGTGTTCATTTCCTTTCTTTAGTGTGCATACTTTTCTCGACTGCCCTCGTCTCTCTCCCCAATCCCCCAATCTGGAGCATTTCTCTACCTCAGGTTCCTTAGATTTCTTATGTCATAAGCAACATTAGTGGTCAAGCTCCCAAATAGAAGGGGCACCATAATACTCCTAGTTGATAGCTTCAACAAACCTAACCATTCTTTTGTGTACACTTATGAAGGCATGCATAACTGCCCCAACTTTCGGGTCTAATTTCCATTAACGAGATTTCTTGTGAATAGGGAAAGACAATGTAATTTGGGAAAATTTGGTCATTCAAGGTCATTTTAGGTGGAGGTTGGATTTCTTGGGTAAGTAAGACAATTCTCAATTCCCCCCTCACCAATTCCCTCTTGTGGTATGAAGGCCAACATTACAAGGCTTCCCCTTCATTCAGTTGGTTTGTAATTTCATTAAATATAAAACACAATTACAATGTTCATCAATTACAATCATGAAGTCTTAATCATAATTACATATTTGGGGGAAATCAAGGTGTTACATTCCCCTCCCCCTTAAAGGAAGCAATGTATTTGGTGTTTTTGCACCATATACATATTTTTATACAAAGAACAAAAATGGGTATTCCATCCTCATGGCATCCTCCAATTCCCATGTGGCCTCATATGCTCCAAAGTGTTTCCATTACACCTTGACCTGCATGAAAAATTGGTTCCAAAGCAATGTCTCTCTCCTATCTAGGATTCATGGAGGCTCAGGATGGAATTCTCCCTCTAGTTCCACCTATATCACAACCCAATCAATACTGTGATTATAATCATGAATACACTTGTTAAGTAAAGATACATGGAACACATTGTGAGATTTAATAGTAGGTGGTAGAGCAAGTCAGTATGCTACTGGTCCCACTATTTATAGTACTTCAAATGGTCCACAATAGCGGGATGCTAGATTGGCACAAGTTCCCATTCTTAGGGAGATCCTCTTGGGATTCACCCCGATATACACGGTCTCCCACCTTGACCTCCTTGTGAGTTCTTTTTATATTAGCATAACTCTTTTGTTTGTCCCAAACCACCTTCATATTTTGCTTAATTATGATCACTTCCTGCTCCATCTCCTTCAACAGGTCCATTCCAAGTGTGATCTTGTCTACTATATTGTCCCAACTAAACAAAATTCTGCACTTTCTACCATATAGATCTTCAAATGGGATTATTTTTAGTGATTATTGGTAGCCATTATTGTAGGCAAATTCTACAAAGGGTAGATATTCTTCCCATTGCTTGGGATAATGCATAACATGCATCCTTAACATATCTTCCAACACTCTATTTACTCTCTCGGTCTATTCATTTCTTTGGGGATGGTAGGTTGTGTTGAATGCTAACTATGTTCCAAAGCCCGCAAATAGGCTTTTCCATAAATTCAAAATGATTTTAGCATTCTGATATAGAATAATGGTCTTGGGCATACCATGCAATCTAAAATTTTCCTTTATAAAAGCATCAACAACATATGTATCTTTATAAG
Organism: Picea engelmannii; assembly: GCA_009831015.1. NCBI lineage: Eukaryota > Viridiplantae > Streptophyta > Pinopsida > Pinales > Pinaceae > Picea > Picea engelmannii. The sequence continues at coordinate 8,387 of ML791205.1, forward strand.
TGGACTTGATTGGAATAAAATGAGATTCCTTTCTCAGTTTATCCACCACCACCATGATTGCATCATGTTGCCTGGTTGTTCTTGGAAACCCTATGATAAAGTCCATGGAGATAATATCTCATTTCCATTCTTGAATTTGCACTGATTGCAACAATCTTGTTGGGTATTTGTGCTCAACCTTGACTTGTTGGCACTTTAGGAAGTTAGAAATATACTCTGCAACGTCCTTTTTCATCCTTGGCCAATAATACAATTGTCTTATTATTGTTATCATCTTTTGATAATTATCATGACTTGTATACTGTCTCTTGTGAAATTAATCCATTATGAGGTTTTTTAGATCTGCCGAGTCAGGTATATATAGCCTATTTTTGTACATCAACAAATCATCTACTGTGAGCTGGTATCCCTCATAATTTTTCCTTTTGGGTTCTTCCTGCAAGATTTCTTTCACTAGATTAAAGTGTTCATCACTTTGTAAGAGAATTTTGATTCTCTGTTTGAGATTAGATTCACACACTCTTGCTGATGCTAAGTTTATTGTTTGTACACTTCGACTGAGTGCATCTGCCACTCAATTTTCCTTCCCTTTTGTATGCTTGATTTCATAATCAAACTCACTGATTAGTGCCATCCACCTGACTTATCTGGAATTTAACCGTGGCTGGTCAAATAGGTATTTTAGTCCACAATGATCTTTCATCAAGACAAATCTCCTTGCAAGCAAGTAATGCCTCCACATTTTTAAAGCATGCACAATGACTACAAGCTCCAAGTCATGAGTCACATAACATTGTTGGTGCTCATTTAATTTCCTTGATTCATAGAAAATCACATGTCCTTCTTTCATGAGAACTCCACCAAGTCCTTCCTTACAAGCATCAGTGCAGACTAGGAAATATTTTTCAAGGTCTGCGATTTTTAGGATAGGGGCATTAGTTAATAGGTGTTTCAGTTGTTGAAAGTTAGTCTCACACTCTGCTAACCATACAAACTTCACCCCTTTTCTCTACAATGAGGTGATGGGATGACCAATCTTGGAAAATTCCCTAATAAACCTCATGTAGTATCTAGATAATCCTATAAATGATCTTACTTAAGATACATTCCTAGGAGCTGGCCAATCTATGATTTCCTTAATTGTTTCTAGATCAACAACCACTCCATCCTTGGAAATTATGTGACCCAAATATTGGATCTTCCTCTGAAATAAGTCACACTTAATAAATTTAGCATACAACTAGTGATCTCTTAACACCTGTAGCACGAACCTAAGATTCTCTTCATGCTCTTCCTTGGTATTGGAATATACCAGGATATCATCAATGAATACAAGGATAAAATTTTCCAAATACTTGTTGATTATGTTGTTCATTAAACACATAAAGGTGGCTGGTGCGTTGGTAAGCCCAAAAGGCACCACCACAAACTCATAGTTCCAATACCTCTTTCTAAAAGTTGTCTTGTGTATGTCTTCATCCTTAATTATGACTTGGTGATATCCATATCTCAAGTGTGTTTTAGAGAATATTGTAGCTTCTCTGAGATGATAAAAAATATCGCCAATCCTTGGTAGTGGGTACTTGTTCTTGATTGTCATCTTGTTCAACTATCGATAATCGACACACAACCACAAGGTACCATATTTCTTCTTTATGAACAATGCTAGTGCTCCCCTGGGGACCCGCTTGACCTGATATATCCCTTATCCATCATCTCTTTTAATTACACTTTTAACTCCACTAGCCCTGGTGTACTCATCTATAGGGAACTTTAGATGCCAGTATCGCTCCTAGTACTAGGTCTATGGAAAAATATATATCTCATTTAAGAGGAAGTCCAAGTACCTCCTCTAGAAATACATCTTCAAATTCGAGCAACAATGGGTGATCCTCAATCTCTAGCTTTCTATTCTCTGCTGCATTTAACACTTATATTGCATACAAGGAACACCCTTTTCGACTGAATTTATTGAGTTGCAGTGCTGATATTTTCCTCATCGATACATGATTTTGGATGCCCTATAACACCCTCCTATTTCTTTCACTATCTTCACATTATAAGGTTTTGTTATAGCAGTCCAATGTTTCTTTATGGATATCCATACAGTCCATGCTTATCAGCACATCGTATGACCCCAATGGTAGGATATTTAAGGTTGCTTGTGCATGCAGTCCATTCATTTCAATTGTGCATGCTTAAATCATTTATTCCACCTTCCACTTAGTTCTTGTGGCTAGTTGAACTAACCATGATTTTGCATGTTTTTTCCTCTGTAAGGCACATGCTTCAACAAATTGGGGTGAAATATAGCTAAGGTTAGATCCAGGGTCAATCAAAATGGAAATGGGTTGTTTGGAAATTATACCTTCCATCTCTACCACTAAATCTTGGTGGTCTACTCTTCGATTCTCGATGACTAGATAAATTCATGGCACATTCTTGACCACATCATTAACGATAGTAGCCTCTTGAACATTGTAAATTCTCTTGATGTCATTGTGATGGACCCGACCCCAAGTTGGGCCACGCCAATCCAAAAATCTATCCAAGAACGCTCTGATACCACTTTGTGATGGACCTCCAATCCAATATGGTACACATGAAGGCCACACGGCCTAAATTTGTTTTTTCTCTTATTGTCTGTCACGATAGACTACAAAATCTTGGAACTCTTAATCAAGACAATTCTATTACAATATTATAATGTGCCCAGTCTCGGGCTAGGTTACACCACACCAATAATCAACCTGTATCCTAGTAAATTGATTCATAATCTTAGGACTCTCCTCATCTCTTGAATCTGTTTAATGATCATTAAGTACCCATCCAACAACAAGTTGGATCACGAAAGTAACAAGACTCCTCTCAAGTCTTGAGATCGATCTCTGCTAATATTTAATAGATCAAGAAGCATGCAATAATAAAATATAGTAAATACAATATCCAAGAAACAATCTAACTTTAAAAGAAAGATATATCGTGCCATGCACAACCATAACCAACAAACGAGACACATTAAAATTCTTTTCTAAGAGATGACAATTAATACACAAGATAATTACATATATAGACAGAGAAACACATGACAAAGAGAGAGTACTTATCTCAAGACAACAATCACCAAATGGATGGAGACCAAGGACGTTCCACCCAACCATAGACACTGCTGTTCCAAGTCTCTACAATAGGTCACCACAGAGCTAGGGCTATGAATCCACAAGGATGGGTTCTAGAGAACACTCATCTTCCCAAACTAGTCAACACTCAAGCTCTCACAGGTTTCTTAACACACACATAGCAATCCAAAGTATACCATCTCTCTTCTCTCTAGCCTGCACAACCTAAGAGCATGGACCCCCTTCTCTGCCACACAGTCCCTCAGGATTTCCATCTCCTTCCAGGGCTCCAATGATTTTGGTCAAGAATATCCATGCTGGGACTCTCAGGAATCACAGTTGTGATCAATATTAATACATGTCAATGCCTCTCATGCACACATGCATCATTCCATGCATGGATAGAATATGCCAACAAATTATTACCGCCAACAAAAATGGCCTCATTATTCAACATCTCATTCTCATGTTCCCCACCAAGAACAAGGATAATGAATCTCTCCCCCCTCAAAAGTAATAAGACCACACACCCCTCGAAGATCACCCAATCCTCTAAAAAATGGGTTTGTTTTCTTGAAGTCAAGAACCACATGGCATTCTCCCCAAGAAGCTCATGTAACAAATTCTATCTTTCTAAATTCCAAGATGGGTAAAATAAAATGTAATATAAGAACTTATCCCTTTTATCCCCCTCACTCATGGAACCATATCCCCCTATATATTGTCCTTGTATGTCTTGCAACCAATGATGCATTTTATTATTGAAATGTTCAAATTATTACACTCTTTAGGTTCTCTGGCCTTTCAACTTTACATGCACTCTAGCCTAAACATACTGACTCACTAGCCTAAGTATCATGTATACAAATGCATTATTAATTTGGGGATTCAAAACTGGGGTATTACATTCCCCTCCCCCTTATTTTTGCATTGTTCTTAGTGCATATACCGATTAGAAATCAAAATTTCAAAATTCTTCAAAAATTCGCGGGTACTCTGCTCACATGACATCTTCATGCTCCTAAGTAGCATCTTCAGGATCGTATCAGGTCCATTGGAATTTTACCATTTCTATGGATCGATTCCAAAGAATTTTGAATTTTCTGTCCACTATGTGCACCGATTGGACTTGAAAATCTCCTTTTGGCTCCACCTGAATCAAATTCCAATCAATAACATGGTTAGGATCATTGATCAAGATCTGGACTAGGGGTCAAAATTTAGCCCAAAAATAAAAGTGTTCATAATCGCTTCAAAATGGACATGTGCATAGGCCTCGTCCTCACGAACCCAACACACTTAGAATAGGTTCAAACAAACATTAGATGAGTGATATATCACGTTCTGTTCGATTTTCCAAACAGACAAAAAATTTGCTGACTGTACAGTCCGTACAGCTGATGTGGCAAGGCCATACAACTGACGTGTCAATGTTGAGTTGGCATACTTTGACATGGCAAGTGTTGATTTGGTAGATGCGAGGGCGAATCATATTTCGACACATGGAATCTTGTTGGAAAATGGTATGGTGCCACGTGGCCCAGGTGTGGGCTGCCACATGGCACCTTGGTTATGGTGTTTAAAAATTATTTTGGAGTCCGTGGGGATCGAACCCCGGACCTCCCACACTATGCAAAGTCTTGGAAAAGGTTGGGATGACAACTATATAATGTTTCAGATTATTAGTGCTTACTATATAATGTTTGGGATCAAACCCCAGACCTCCCACGTATTAGTGCTTACTATATAATGTTTCAGATTATTTTTAAATTCGCTCTATAGTAAGATTCGGCGGGGTCCGGGCTGGGGCTTAGCCCTAGCCCCCGGTTGTATGGCATTACATGTGACCCTAACCCACGCCTGGGATTGGCGCGTGAATTTTCAAACAATTAGTTCCACGTGCCGAAACTTGGTGCCTCCAGGTTTGATGTTGCTAATGGTGCCCATAATTCGTGCTGAGACGTGGCCATATGCCCCCCCATGCGTCCAACACCTTCGCGAATTGGGGGCTAGGTCCGCTAACCGTGCGACAATTTGGTGTGATTTGTGGAAACGTCGCACATGCTGGGTTTAGGCATGGGAAACGCCCAGAAGCTAGGTTACTCACACAAGAGTGTGTTTTGGCGAACCAGAGACAACAAGCTTGAAGGAGAAAAATGGTAGGAGGCCTATCTTCTTCATTTTTTGGCCAAATGAGGTGCCGAAAAAGCCCAAATAGGGGTTTTTGGATGTTCTGAATCCATTGGCACAGTTTTCAAAGGAATTTGGAGACTTATTTTGTAGGTTTTTCTACATTGAAGTTTCAAAGAGCTCTAGGGAGCTAAGGGTCACCATTGAAGGAGGCCATGCCCAGGGGAGCCAAAGTCCATTTTTAGTGATTGAATAGTCATTATTGACTAATTGATATGCTATGAACTCATTGGGACAGGTTTCATAGGAATTTGAGGAATTCTACAGGTGTTTTTTCCACATTGAAGCTTAGGGAAGCTCAAGGCCACCAGTAGAAGAGGTCATGCCCAGATGAGCCATGGTCTGTTTTCAGAGATCCAATAGTCATTTTTGGGGTTTTTATGTATTTTGAATAGAATGGTACAATCATTAAACCCATTGGAGTTGAGAATAATCTTGTAAAATAATTTTAGACAAACTAATCCCATAGAGCCTAGTCCATTGATGGAGGCTCAAGGAGATGTATCCCAGTTGGGGGTGAACTCCTTTATCATGTTGTTATTGTTGTGAGTTTTCTGGTTATTATTTGCTGCAAATGATGTTTTCTATTGTATTTATTTAAAACAACATATTTAACCTTTTAAAAACTACACACATAAACACCTAAAAGAAGCCTAAACTTCACACATAAATCCTCTTGCACAACTAAGACATTGAGCAAGGTCCTGAAGTTTATTTTAATGGAGTAGAGAGTGCTTGCATAGAAAAACAAGTCAGCCCCCTATTTTAAGATCAATCATGTACATAATTTTTCATAAAAGAGACATGAAATACATTATTCACATTCATGGAAGCAGGCAATACAAGCAGGTATGCAACTGGCCCTATTCTGTCAAAAATCTCAAATGGACCACAGGATCTGGCTACTAGCTTTATACAACTGCCCATATTTAATGAACTCTTCTTGGGATTCACTTTCAAAAGAACATGCTCTCCCACTTTAAATTCTCTAGATATACTGCTTTTATTTGCATAAATTTTCTGTCCATCTTGTGTTGCCTTCAAATTCTACTTAATTTTAACCATCTGGTCTTCCATATCCTTGAGAAACTCTAGCCCAAGTACTACTATGTCTACTGGGTTGTCCCAACTTACTGGAGTATTACATTTTCTACCATAAAAAGCTTCAAATGGACTCATCTTTAATGAACCTTGATACCCATTATTATAGACAAACTCAACCAAATGCAAGTAATCTTCCCACTTAGATCGCTTATCCATCACATACAATCTCAACATGTCTTCAATCACTTGGTTGACTCTCTCTGTATGCCCACCTGACTGTGGATGATATGTTGTGCTAAAGTTCATATTTGTAATAAATCCTTTAAATAATCCCCTCTAGAAATTTGAAGTAAACTTAATGTCTCTATCATAAAACCTTAGGTATCCCATGCAACGTGGCAATTTCCTTCATGGAAATTTCTGCAATATTAGTTGTTGTATGCGTCATATTTACATGTAGAGAATGAGTAGCCTTTGTCAATTTATCAACCACTACCATTATTGAATCATGTTTCCTTGCTGTCCTATGAAACTTAGCTATAAAATCAATGGTTACCACTTTCCATTTCTTCTTTGGAATTGGTAATGGTTGTAGCAAACCCACTGGGTGTCTATGCTTATCCTTCACTCTCTGAAATTCCATACATATGGAAATGCAATCATCAACATCCTTCTTCATCCTTGTCCAAAATAATTGGCTTCTTACTGCTGCAATTGTTTTCTGGTAACTGGGATGTTCGACATATGTAACATTATGCATTTCTTTTAATACCGGATTCCTAAGTTCTCCAGGACTAGGAACATAAATTCTGTTCTTATGCATAAGTAATCCATCTTCCTTAATATCATATTCTTTAATTCTCTATTGTACATTTTCCTATTGTAGGATTTCTTTTGCTTGTAGGTAATGCTGATCTGTAGCAACAATGTCCAAAATTTTGTTCTTCAGCTCTGATTGATGCATACTAATGGCTGTAGCATGCATGAGATGTACTCTTCTGCTGAATGCATCAACAAATTTATTTTCTTTTCCTTTGATATGCTTGATATCAAAGTCATATTCACTTAAAAATTCCAACCATGTTGTTTTCCTAGCATTCAAGGTTGGTTGTTCAAAAATATATTTCAAGCCACTATGGTCTATTCTTAATTCAAATCTCTTTCCCATGAGATAATGCCTCCACATTTTCAATGCATTAACTATGGTAGCAAGCTACAAATCATGCGTGGCATAATTCCTTTCACGTTTTTTAATATTCCTAGACTCATAATTGATGACATAACTATTATGAGTGAGGACTCCACCAAGTCCTTGCATGCATATGTACATACCACAAAGCTTTCATTTGGGTCAACAATCTTTAAAATAAGTGCATTGGTAAGTAATTCTTTCAGTAGGTAAGTAATTCCCTTCTTTTGTAAAGAAGTGATAGGATGATCAATATTAGAGAATCGTTTTATGAATCTCCGGTAGTATCCAACTAATCCCACAAAGGATCTAACTTTTGAAACATTTCTCGGTGTTGGCCATCCTCTTATGGATTCAATCTTTTCTAGATCTACTACTAGACCTTCCTCTGAGATAATGTTCCCCAAATAATGGATCTTTTCTTGGTAAATAGAACACTTTCTTAGGTTGGCATAAAGCTGATGCTCCCTTAGTACTTGTGGTACCAATCTCAAGTGATGTTCATGGTTTTTCTCTTTCTTAGAATAGATAAGTATTCCATCCAAGCAAACAATGACAAACTTATCCAGATAATTTCTGAATATTCCATTCATTAAGCACATGAAGGCAATTGGTGCATTGGTTAGTCCAAATGGCAGTACCACAAATTCATAATGTCCATACCTGGTTCTAAGGCTATCTTACTAATGTCTTCTTCCTTTATTCTTACCTAATGGTATCCTAATCTTAGGTATATCTTTGAAAATGTCTTTTCTCCTCTTAGCTGACAAACTCAATGTTCCATCCTTATTTTTGACAAAGGGTATTGGTGCTCCCCAAGGTGAAAAACTTGGGCGTATGTACCCTTTCTTCAACAATTCCTCCAACTACATTTGTAGTTCTTTTAATTCTAGTGTACTCATTCTATAAGGAGTTTTTTATACATGGGAAACTCCCGATACTAAATCAATAGAGAAATCTATCTCCCTTTTAGGTGGAAATCTAGGTATGTCCTTGAATACGTCTTCAAATTCTTGTCATACTAAAAAAATATTTAAGGCTTGGTCCTTTAGTCTTTTTTGGCTCCTACACATAAGCTGCATACAATTGACATCCTTTCCTAAAAAATTTCTTCAACTATAAGGATGAAATCTCTCTTATGGAGACAGGTCTTGGAATTCCTCTCATAATGCTCTATTTTCCTTCTTCACGAAGACATGTAAATGTCTTGTCATGACAATTTAGAATAGATTTATGTTGGTCCAACCAATCCACTCCTATTAAGATATGATATGATCATAATGGGATTATATTCATATCAACATTAGTACTCACTCCATTCATGTCTATGGAACAACTTTTAACAGTCTCATTGATCCTTCTTTTGGTTCTAATGGCTAGTTGAACCAAACTTGATTTTTCAAGATTACTTTTCTCCAAATGTAATCTGTCCACTATTTTAGGATCAATGTAGAAATGGATTTCTTTTGAATCAATTACAATATTAACAGGATGATTAATGATATTACCTTCCACTTTGATCATATGGGATTGGTATCCTGCTTGTTGATCTTCTAAAGATGTGTATATTTGTGGAATACTTCTGCCCATGTCTTCTACTATTGTAGCCTCTTGGGTGTTGTGCATGGTCTTCATTCTCTCTCCTCTGTGAGTGAAATCCTTGTACAAATGATATTCTTTGCATCCCCAACATTGGATTGGTGGTATTCCCCTTTTCCCAAAGGAATCTTCTCTCTTAGATTCTTCCTTAGTAAGATGATCTTGCTGATTTTTATTAGGATCGTTTCTATTGAAAGTAGGTTTGAATATTTTCCTTCTCTGATCAGATTTCTCTTTCTTCTTATCCCTCCAATACTTCTACAAATATTCTCTTCCCTTTCCTTGTTCATACAGGTAATTAGTCTTCATGATGGTCTCAGTTAGAGTCCTGGGCTCATCATATTGAATCTTTTCTTTATAAAAGGATGGAAGTCCACTCAAGAACCTCTATATTTTCAACTTCTAATCCTTTATAAACCCTACATACTTCAACAATCCTAAAAACTTATTTTCATATTCTGCCATGGTCATGCTTCCTAATCTGATTTCAAAGAACTCTTTCATTTTCTTGTCATATAAATGCTCTTAAAGATACTCATTCTGGAAATATCTCTTGAATTGCTTCCAAGTGATCCTTTTCGCATCAATGTGTTCAACTTGCTTAAGTTGATCCCACCATGCAACATCATTTCCATACAAATGGTATGTGGAAATCCTTGTTTCAATATTATATGAATATTTGTGCAATTGAAAATGCTTCATGATTCCCAACAACCATGCTTTAACATCTTCTTTTTCTCTTTCACCATCAAAGGATGGTGGCTTAATCTTCCTCAACTCTCCCTCTAAATTGTCCAATTCATGCCTTCTTCTTTGGTTCCTAACATGAGACACTTTTGGACTTCTTATGGAATCTTCAGATGCATAAAACTTCCTTGCTGAGTAAGGAGGTGAGAGATGTCCATGAGCTCTTCCAATACTTCTTAAATGACCAAATATTCTGTAGTTATCTCTTCTTTCATGATGTCAACCATCTTCCTCTTGTCTTGAGCATGATCCATTCCTTGCATGACTATGCAACCTATTTAATCTTTGCATCACTTGAGAATTTATTTGATTTTTCTGTCTTATTAGCTTCTTGTTATATGCTTTGTAACTCTACATTTCTATCTTCAAGCTTCTCATAGTCTCTAATAATGTTTCTTGATCCTCTCTACTTCTGTGCCCATTTGATTCTGTTTTTGCATTACCAAAACTGGTGTTCTGACCTTTGTATTATTTCTTATGAATAAATTCCCCCTCTCCTTCTTCTATGTCCCAAATCTACATTCTTTTCTTCAACCGATCTGTTATATATCCCTTAACTCTGCAAAATATGCAAGGAACCATTTTGTTAGAATTATGCATATTATCAAAATTTGTCAAATTATTTTACAAGTCCCTTTTCTGCTTAATTCGTGAAGAAATATATCCTATTTCTTCCAATTCTAATGATTCCAAGTTGTTTTTCTCTGAACCAACTTTCCAATGACTATTCTCTTGCTCAATTATGAGTCTTGATCAGGAAGTTGTGGATAGTTAAAGCAATGAAGCAAATATCCATTAACGTAGCTTCAATGCTCAACATCCATTCATTTGGATTAAATCTAGGCTATTAATCTATCTTGATGTATTCATCATGGGTCTGAGGTATTTTCCTTCATCCTTCTTTGACCTCCATAATGCACTTCAAGTTCCATCGCACACACTTTGCACCCATACTTAGAAAATTTTCTAAGTATTCCATCACGATTCTATGAGATATCCTAAGTCATCGGATCACTTGCCTCCTGTCCAATCTATGACATGTGGTGATCTCCTGGAAATCTGATTTGTGACATGTGGCATCCCCCCTGGGATGTCTGATTGACTCTCTAAACTCAGTCAATTTCTAGATCTCACTGTGGGAGATGGTGTATGGTACCTGAACGAATCTTATATCTATGACCCCGTCCGTTCGACCAATTATTGACACTTAGCCATTTTTCATATTTCACTGCACTCCTCGACATATTTTACACTTAGTCGACTTTCAAGATTTTTCCATGGGTCCACAGGGCTACCTCATTTCTTCACATACCCCCGATTCTTCGCCATGCTCGTCACCTCCACAACATCTTAGGACTTAGCCAATTTTACACATATTACTGCGGGTTCATCGATTGCGGGTATAAAACCCTTCTTCACATACCCCCAATTCTCCGTTTTGTTCATCACCTCTGTGATGTCTTAGGACTTAGCTGATTTTCCACATTTTATCACAGGTAAATGGGTTGCGGGTGTACGACCCTTCTTCACATACCCCCGATTCTCTGTTGTGTTCGTCACCTCCGTGATGTATTAGGACTTAGCCAATTTCAATATCTTCAAGTGAAGACGTTGCCATCGAGGTGTCCTCCACATGGGCTTCCACTGATGTGGCATTCATTTGAAATTACACGTGGAATTGATGAGGTTTCTATTGTGGTGTTGACGTGGTTGAGCAGGCCCACCAAGCATCGAGCCCTACTATTTTGATGTTAACTGTTGATCTCAAGAGATCAACGATTAGGATTCAACCGTATCCAGATCCATAGTTCTTTCTCACAAAATTTCACTCCCTTACGCGGGGTTCCATACCCGCCCTCTTTCATTTAAACAACGTAACTTCACATTTTCTTTATAAATTCTTGGTATTCATTTTCCCTTATGAATCTGGAATATATATATATATATCCACAATCTCCATTTCCGTCAACCTATGCAGTCTCGATTCTGTAGAAGGTCTTCACGACTCGGTGTTGTGAACTAAGGCTTTGTCTCTGGTTCATATAGGTCCAGTTTGTAGCCAAAGCTCAAAATACCACTCCGTGAAATACACAAACCCAAGATGGGTGACACCACTCCATAATTCTCTCCAAGAACGCTCTTATACCATTTTGTGATAGACCCATGACCCAATCTGGCATGTAGGTAGGTTGCATGACCCCAAAATTTATTTTGCTCTTACTTTCTTTCACGATAGACTACATAATATTGGAACTCTTGATCAAGAAAACTATATTACAATATTATAATGTGCCCAGTCCCGGATCAATTTACACCACACCAATGATCGGCCTCTGTCCTAGTAAATCAATTCATAATCTTGGGACTTTGCTCATCTCTTGAATCTGTTTAATGATTGTTAAGCACCCAACCACCAACAAGATGGATTACGAAAATAACAAGACTCCTCTCAAGTCTTGATACTGATCTCTAATAATATTTAATAGATCAAGAAGCATGCGAGAATAAAATACAATACATACATTATCCAAGAAATAGTCTAACTTTAAAATAAATATATATCGTGCCATGCACATCCATAACCAATAAGCAAGACATATTAAATTTTTTTATCTCAGAGATGACAATTAATACACAACAAAATTATAGACATAGACAAAGAAACACATGGAATAGAAAGAGCACTTATCTTAAGATAACAATCACCAACTGGTTGCATACCAAGGACATTCCACCTAACCATAGACACTATTTTTTTGAGTCTCAATAGCAATTCACCCTCGATCCAGGGCTATTAATCCACAAGGACGGGTTCTAGAGCGACACCTGGCTTCCCAAACTAGTTAGCACTCAATCTCTCACAGGTTTCCCAACACACACACACACACAACAATCCAAAGTGTTGTTCCTGAGATTACACTTAAGGCTCAAAGAGTAATGTCAAGGCATCAAGAATTTAAGGAATGTTTTAAAAGGTGTTTTTTCTTCTGTTAATTATATGAGAATTAACCCTTAAATGAAATTAATAATTGAACAAGACAGAGGCCATGTTTCATCGTCTGAGTTGAGTAATAAAATCAAGTGATATGAGAGAAAATTACAAAACTGTTAAACAAAATGAGGCATCAATGACAGATGAATCTCACCTTGTTCACAGTAGAAGAAAATATAGAATGCACCCTTGAAAGGATATAAGATATAGTGATCCAAGTAGCTTGCAGGTCTTGTATTTACTAATAGAAAATATAGAGGAAAAACTGTTTTCTTATCAAATGACCGATAACATGTGATAAGAATAGATGTTGTACTAGATTGAAACCACTCACTTATCAAGGAGTAACATAAAGAAAACTAGAGATATGGAATACAAGAAGAGTACATAACTCAAACTACACAAAATTTGGAATCCATGTCTGCACTTGTATTAATACTCACAAAAGGATGAGTTTTCTAAGTTACAATACGACAAGAAGCAACCTATGTTAAGTCTTTGAAATATGTATATATACAAAAATTTTCTCAACCCTAAGCGGTTGGAATTCTCCTTATTTCTAAAATAGAAAATATTACAATATTTGAAATTTGAAACGCTTCACTAACATCTTTCTTGTCTCTTCACCACGCTGGCATAGACATTTCTCTTTCATTTTTTCCAGCTCATGAACAACTGGTCTCTAATCATGGTCTGAGTGCATGGTATGCCCACATCGTCTCATTTGTTCTTGGATATGCTAGCTTTCCCCTGCTCGACACATTGCACATATTTGCCTACGAACTGCACCACCAATATGGAAGGCTCAGTTGTGTCGTTTTCCTCAAAAGTATACAACTTATTCTCTAAGTGAGGCATCCTATATTCCATTCTCCCGTATTCTGAATATGTAGACTATAGTTGCAGACTAGGACCAACTAGCCACCTATTTATCCGAGTAATATCAATTTGTTTTAATTGCAATATTTCAACCCAAGCCTCTTCCATGTTTGTCTTGACATTAAGTTGATGCTTCACTATATCAACTTGCCCTAGGACCTCAGAGATATTATCTTTGTCGAGACCTAATGACCCTTTGTCGAGTGAAAGAAATGCTTCTTCACAAGCTTTCTTCACTTCCTTAGCTATTCTTTTACTTTCAGCTATGTTAGCCTCCTAGGTATTCAGTATTATATCGCCTCTAGTTTGCTCGAAAAGAGACAATCTAGAGACTTTGGCTACCTTTTCTCTTTCTGATGACACAACTGCCTCCTGGAAAGTAGCTCAAGCAGCGATGGCCTCTCTCTCCTTTAAGAAAATGTTATTTAGGGATTGGTCTACCACCCGAAAATGGTTTTGGATAGCTTCCACCTTAGCAAGAAGGCTCTGCTGTGCTGATTCTAGTTTTTCGTGCACCTCCAGTTCCTGAGCTTGGAAAAATGCTATATATACAACTGTGTTTCTAGTTAGGTTTATTTTGACCTGTAGTTGTTTTAGAAACTCTCCTTGCTGACTGGCCCATTCTCTACTTTCCTGTGCATTCTTATGCATTTTGTTGAGACTGGATTTGAGATGTTGAATTTCTTGTCTGTCATAGGCCCTACTCTGATCAAGACCCTTGTTCATCTCACTCCTAACATTATGATCTACAGTCTTTACTTGATTTTTCAATTGACTTATCAGCATATCTTTCTTCTTCAATTGTTCTTTTAGGTTCCCAACATAATACTGGTTTGTTGTTGCAAAAGATCCCAACGAGCCTGATACATCCGTAGAAAAGTCTAACTCTTCCAAGGCCTATCCATAAAGTATTACCTTGTGTCTCTTGACAGTTTCACCCTTCTTTAGGTGCGTTTCTATTTTTACCACAACCCTCCTTTTCTTGCTGAAGAAGAAATCAGAAGGAGGCATCTCTTTAGCTGAAATAGGTGTAAGATCCTTTAGGAACACCACTTCATCACTTGGGTTCCATCTGTTGAACTGTAAAGGTGTGATAGATTAGATAGGGCTTCCTATCTCAGTGGACGACTGTTTCCCAGCTGTGTCAGTAGCTAACTTTCCTGGTGTGGACAACGAATTTTCTTCTCCTTTTTTCATCAAGGCCTCAATATGAGCTTTAGCTTGATCACTTGGTGGATTTGGCAATATGGTGTCCCCCTTCTGAGTTAAAATCTCAATTTTCCCCAACTTTTCCTGAGCATCCTATCCACTGGAGTTCCCTGTTTCTAAAATCTGAATTTCAATTTCTTGTGTAGCTGGGGGTGTTTGTTAAGAACCAAACATCAATATAGCATATAAAAACCTCAGGAAAAGTACTCAACACCTTGAAAAAGAGATAATTTCAGATAATAAGCCTCTTCGAGGGGGCAACCTCCTTTTACCCCACTTAAATGTTCAAGTACAAGATGATTCAAAATGAAAAT
>ML791205.1:28697-117332 GCA_009831015.1 Picea engelmannii
GACATAAATAAAATAGCATTACTAATCTAATATGCCCCAATTAAGGGGTAATGAGCCAATATTAGGGCTTAACAGTGCTGGCGTTTCTCCCTACAGGACTTTCAGAAGGCTATTTCTCCTATTCCTTTGGAAATTATGGAATTCGACCAATTGGTCTGGAGCCAGAGTTTGGGCTCGAATCAATAATTCCTGATAGGATCTCGCTCCTTGGAATATCTCATCCTGTGGAGACTCCTCATGCTAGTATATTTTAAAATTATAAGAGGCCATGTGATTTTCCACGCTCTTTTGAGGATCGTGTTTCTTGAATTCAATATTGACAAGATTGATTTCTTCTAGGGCCACGACCTCTACTTTTGAATGGCCGAAATCAAATAGTGAAAACATACCAATCTGCAAGGGAAAGTTGGACCATACCTTTTTCTGCAAGGATTTTAGCTCTTTACTGACTCCACCCGGAACAGTTTGACGCACTACCTCTCTGCACACCAATCGATCTAGTAGAAACTTGGGCAAGGCATGCATAGGGACCGAAAAACCAAAAACCCTGATATATGAGAAATTCTCTTCAATATACCAATCTGCTATCTTCCTCAGGTTGGTTACTATTTTGTCAAAAATCCTGGGAGGTGGGCGCCCCTATATGGCAATGTGCATCGACACCACCACATAATTGCAGATTTCATAGAAGGAATCTTTCGCTTTATCTTCCCATATCTTTGAATGATAAATATGTATTGGTTCGACACTAGTTGGAGTCCAGATCCAACCCATCAAAGGAAAAGGCGTCTTAAAACATACGACATCCATAAGATATGCTGACATGTAAAACGGGGCAGGTCGTCCTTTGGCTTTCGATGTCTCATACTCAATGATTTCCTTGGTCAAACTATCTGATAACATCTTGACCATATTGAATGAGAAGTGCTCTACAACTTTGTGCATGATCGGTACCCATGATAACAGGAAGTGGGCAGATTTTTCCTTCTCGAAAAGTCTACAGAGCATCATGGCCACATACATCATATGAGATTCTAATGATGCCCTGGCGTATGTGCCATGTGTGTCTACTATGAACTTCTTAGGGCGAGCCCACCAATCCTTGATCAAGTCGGGATAATTATTTACTCTTTTTGGGCACTCTTCTTCATCAAATTTCCTTAAGAAAGAGACATTATAAGTGTGTTTGAATGTTGGGGACAATTTGTACATCACCTGTACAAGTTCTGGTCAGAAGGATTCAACATCAACTTTCTGTGAATTGTAGATGGTCTTGGTTGCGAAATCAAAATTTTCCAGGGCCTAGCCTATCATGTCGTTATACGACATGAGCCTCGGCTGTGTGGGTATCTTATGCAACTTTGACTTGGCTACGTATTTGATCTTCGTTCCTTGAGTTTCGATCTCCTCATCATCTGACTCTTTTGGACAGTTGTCCAGTTGATATTGTAGGATCTCGCATACCCGTGCCCAAGTTTTTATGGTCTCCACAGCTCTCGACGATGTGTTCGAGAGGACATCTGTGTTTTGGCTCGAGCTCTCACCAGTCCCTTTAACCATTTTTCACGGAGCCATGATAGTAGCAAACCCAACACTGTGTTACCTGTCACAAAAAATGCACAAACTTATTATCTCGCTAAGCTTGTTGTTCTGTGAAAATGCAAATAGAGTTCAAACTTCAATATCTTTTTCACCTTAAGAGTATCAATTTACGCATACCTTCACTGACAATGTATCTACTTTCCTTAATGGAAAAGATTTATGCTGTGTTTCGAGATCTTATTTGAAATGATTGCTGTAGATCGATTATTAATGCCATTAACGTCTGGTGGTTCATCATTAGGAAAAGCATAGATGAAATTTGAATTTATCCGCGTTATGATTTAGTGAAATATTAATCACGAGATAATCACCATTAATGTATTAGTTAATTTCACTTATCGTTAAGTAAATTTTGAAATTTCGGATCCCGGGATATCCTATAACAGTTCGAGATGTGATTTCCGAAACATGAAATCACGTTGTGATTAATTAATTTTAATCATGTTTAACCCTTTTAAATAATCACATTTAACCTCAAATATTTCAGTGTTTCAGATATCGGGATATTGAAATTCACTCGAGGCAGGATCCCCGAAATGCGAAATCGCGATGAGATTAATTAATCGTTAATCGTTTTTAATCCTTAATTAACCCAGTTTAAGGCTTAAGATATTTTGGGATTTCACATATCGGGACTTTGAAGGTGAGGCATGTTAACACATCTGAAGCACCAAACTCCAAAATCCAAAATTGTGAAGTACTCTTTAGTGATTTGAATTTCTTTTTAACGAGTAGGCGACTCCATAGTTTCTAAGGAATTAGGATCATTTGATTGGATGGAAGAGCCCATCGACAGTGAGTATGAAGCGCACGTTGTTTTTATTTAAATGGGAATGAAATCCATTTAAAGTCTAAAGTTTATATATGTGTGTGTGTGTGTGTGTGTGTGTGTGTGTGTGTGTTCCAACATAGGCTCCATCTAGGGATCGCCTCTCCCTACGAGACGTCGAAGAACAACAGACCAAGTGCCTTTATTAGGTAAATGGAGTCATTATTGAATTTTTGTGAAACACCTTTGAGAAAACATACATAAAGATATTAGACTTCGGCCTTATCTGAGAAAGCTTTCGAAAACTTGATCGTTCACCAAACTCAAGTTTAGGCTGTCTATCGCTTGATTTTATTTTGAAACTGATTTCGTGTTTGTTTAAGATAATCAAGATAACTTTAATCAATCTATCAGATGCTGGTCAATTTTTTTCGCATCAAGGTAAAGTAAAATTTAACAATTTTAATTAGGGGATCCCTTGTCAGCTTAGAGTGTAAATATTTGTCGAAAATATAACTAGCTACCAGAGCACATTAGATACATGTATAACAACCTTGCAGATATCATAGACATTGCTTCACTGCTAGCGAGCCTGTTCAATACCCCGGTGAAGTTATCTACATTTCCCATTGAATTTCCTTTCACCACTTCAATTTGCACTTTGCTGATATGAGGGAAATCATTTAAATGAATTTACTTTCATCATCTCTTTTGGGCAAAATGGGGGAAATCAAATTTCGAATTTCCTTTCACCATTTGTCTTGGACTAGATGGGGTCAATCAGATTATGATTTTCCTTTCACCATCCGTCTTATTTTTTTAATATTTTTGAAGTGGGGGCAATCAATATGTATATATCATACACGGGATGATATCTATTTATAATTCAACAACTAAGGTCTGTCAACTCACTTTGATTTACTCTGGGCTAATCCTCCCCTGACTTTCAAAACACATTCACGTACAGGGAAGTTATCATGGGGAGATTTTAATTTCCAGGGACTTTCCTTGAGCGAAACAAATCAATTTAAAATATGATAGAAGGGATAACATAGTCAGTATTAGCATAGACACACTTTCTCTCAGTTACAATCAGAGGACTCACAAAAATTTCACCTACTCTCATTTTGAAGATCTAGTATTTTAGGCTTCTCGAGTCAAGGTGAACTTTGTATTTCTATGGATATTTTAAAATTAGGATGAGAAAATCAAAATATAATTAAATCTTTCAAACATGATGGATGGGAACATAGTGAAGAGTTAAAGGTTTGGAAGGGATCTTACCTATTCAGATCTACTTCCTGATTTGCGAGCTTCTTTTATTCTTATTTTCTTTTTTATTATTTTTATTTCATTTTTATTTATTTTGCTTTTAATTTTACTCAAAGAAAACTTTTAGGATTAAACTGTAATTTTACATTTCTCTGGTTGTATATTAGGTGAAAATGTCTACACAGATGTCTACACAGTGATATCCCCTTGAAAATTTAACTTGATTAAATAGGGTAGAAGCTCATACCTCAGATTTTATTTATATTTTCAACCAAGTAAACCATTTATTTGTCACTTGTTTCGAGAGAAAGCGCATGTTCTGAAAAGTGAGTGTTGATTTATGATACATTCTATGTCTTGACTATCAG
Organism: Picea engelmannii; assembly: GCA_009831015.1. Lineage (NCBI taxonomy): Eukaryota > Viridiplantae > Streptophyta > Pinopsida > Pinales > Pinaceae > Picea > Picea engelmannii. The sequence goes on from ML791205.1 coordinate 32,709, forward strand.
CAAGTATCCTGCCTGAAAATAAACGGGAGAAATGTTAGGAACTTCTGCAAACCATAACTCTATGCGTTACCTATTTTTATATTTTTGTTTATATGAATCAACAAACCTGGTTTTATTTACAGTGAAAGTAAAAACTTACAGAAGAAAAGAAGAATTGCAAACAAAATATGAAAATCAAACCGGTATGTACAATGAGATTTTGGAATTTGATTACTGCATGAAGTGTTTTAGGAAGCACCCATTGATAGGGGCGTTAAGGATTTTCCCGTCAAGGTTTTCTAATAGAAATGGATTCTTTCCCTCTGAATCAATGATCTTGAAAGGTCCGAACCAGATGTGATCAAACTTTCCGTGCTTTCTAGCATCTTCCTTTATAGCATCCCATTTCAACACTAGGTCATCGGGGAGGAACTCTCTATCTTTAGCTTTTTTATCGAACATGGATTTCATGTTGTCTTGATATTTTTGAAGTTTCTCATCCACTTCAGCCCTATTTTGTTGTACTTCAATCATCTGGTTCATCCGTCTGGTGACATCGTTAGGTTCCTCCTTCAAGTCTTGCCAAATATTCATCACAGGTAGAGAGAGATTTATAGGGAGGAATACATCGATACCGTACACCATTTGGAAAGGAGACATTCCTATTGATTTTTTAATGCCTATCCGATCTTCCCACAAAGTGTATTTCAAATGAATGTGCCAGGATTTCTTGTTTTCAGTCAGCACCTTTTTAATTATAATGATCAAGCTCTTATTTGATTATTCAACTAATTTGTTTCCCTGAGGATAGTAGGCTGTGGAATGTCCTAGTACAATATTGTACTTCTGAAAAAAACTGACCATCGCCATGGATTTGAAAGAGTGGGCATTATAAGTAACTATCTTTCGAGGACAACCAAATATAGCTAAAATGTTTTCTTCTAAGAAATTGATCACCATTGAGTATGTAGCATTTCGTGTCGGAATGGATTCTACCCATTTAGTGAAATAGTCTGTGGCGGTTAAGATCCATTTATGCTGTGCACTTGAATGCGAATAGATTTCTCCGATGAAATCGAGACCCCATTGTTGAAACAGAGCTTCTGTTTTGACCAGAATGAAGGGTAGTGCGGGAATCTTTTGTTTGCCTGAGAATAAATGATAGGAGTTACAGGCTCTGACTTTAGTATTCATGTCTGTAAATAACTTCGACCAATAATATCCAGTTCTCAGGATTTTATAGGCCATTTCCCTCCAGGTGTGGTGTCCTCCGCGCACCCCTTCATGAAACTCGTTTATAACATTCTTTGTTTCATCCTCTATTAGACATCTTAGAAAAACACCTAGGGGATCTTTCCAATACAATTGATTGTCAATAATACAATATTTTACCGTGTGCAATTTTAACGTCCTCGCCTTGGAAGGAGTCATATCACTAGGGCACTGAAGAGTCGAGAGATAGGAAACTATGTTGCTATACCAAGCTGAGGAAGAGAATTTTTCTTGAATCTGAGTTTCATGAGTCTCTACATCAAACTCTTCTATATCTGGAAGTTCTCCGTAATCTTGTAGATGATTTATTCTGAGTGCTCTGAAATTTGATTCGGCTAATAGTTTAATCAAACCCTGACCCTTGACGAGTTTGGTCGGTTTTAACTCAAGGTCAAATTCCTGAATTTTGTCTAACCATCTGCCTCTTTTCCCATCACTATCAGGCTGAACCAATATGTCCTTGACCGCACTGGTAGGTACATAGGAAATCACCTTGGAATGAAGCACACAAGTTATGAAAGCTTTGAGGGCTTTCACCATTGCGTATGCTTGTTTTTCCAATATATCATATCTCAACTCTGCGTCTCTGAGACTTTTACTGAAAAATGTTATTGACTGCTCAGAAACTTCATCATTCTTCTGTAAGAGCACGACCGCGATAGTATGTTCGAAGGAAAATGAAAAAATCAAGAACTCTTTCGTATAATCTGGGCTGGCTAGCACTGGTGCTTATCCTATCATTTTCTTGACGCGTTTGAAAGATTCTTTGGCCTTGATCGTCCATTTGACCTCACTGTCCTTTTTTAGCATATCTGTAATCAATTTAACAATTTCAACGAAATTTGGAATGAATCTTCTTAAAAAAATTATTTTTCTTAAAAAAGATTGGATTTCCTTTCTGTTTCTAGGAATATTTATTGTATCTATGGCTTCAACCCTTTTTGGATCGATTTTTGATTCCTTCCTTGGATACTATATGACCCAAGAGTTTACCCTCCTGCATTGCAAAATGAGATTTCTTGGGATTTAGGGACAAACCGAATTTCCGACATTTCTTGAACGTCTGTTTGAGGTGTACCAAGTGCTCTGCATCAGAGTTAGAAAAAGTAGTTAAATAATCAAGATAGATAATGAAAAACTTATCTCTTTCGCTGACAAAGGCTATTTCCATTGCTTGTTGAAAAGTGGCCCTTGCGTTCATCAGACCAAATGGCATTTTGTCATGCATGAAAGTACCCCATGGAGTGGTAAACATGGTTTTCTCTTTGTCATCTTCGTGGACCACAATTTGATTGTAACTTGAAAAGCCATCAATCATAGACATTCGGTTAGCCTCGACCACTTTTTCTAGAATGTGATCCATTTTAGGGAGCAGATAATTGTCTTTAAGAGATGATTTGTTTAGGTTTCTGAAATCCACGCAGAGTCTGATTTCACCATTCTTTTTTCTAACTGGAACTAAATTAGCTACCCACTTAGAATATCTAAGTGGAACAATAATTTTTGCATCCAGAAGATTTTTTACCTCTCTTTCTATTACAGGCAAGAGTATCGGGTTTATTTGTCATAGCTTTTGTCTGAAAGGTTTGATGCCTGGTTTCAAAGTGATTTTATGCACGATAATAGTGGTATCATAAGTTTTCAGTTCGTCGTAAGACCAGGAGAAGACATCTTTATATTGTTTGAGTAATTCAACATATTTACTCATCATTTCGGGTGGAAGGTATTTGGAAATTTTGACCAGTTTGGGGTTTTCCTTAGTGCCTATGTCGCAATCTTCAACCTCTTTGGGCTAAGGCTGCAAGGTAGACTTGAGAGGTATATCATCCTTATCAAATAATCTCTCTAACAGAATTAGACCCTTAGGAATTTGATTGTTTTTTAACACCAACATGCGACGGTTAGCGATCTTATGTTGGAACTTCTGAGGGTCTTCGTCTTCTTGCATGATCCAAGTAGGGTCATTTTGATTTTCCTGGTCGATGTTTGTTTCAGAAAATTCATCCACCATTTCCAGAAAATGCTTGATCTGTTCATCGTCTTCAAAAACATGCCAGTGTTGGACATTATTTGGTATTGAAGGCTTGTACCTCATTTCTATGTGGTATTTTAGCTTCAAGACTGTAGGCGACATAAAAGTAGCAACCACTTTTTCTAGGGAGTCAGCTTGTTGATTTTCTGCCCTGGGAATATGATGAATATTGAACGATGAGAAAAAAAATTCGATCAAATCCCAGGCACAGTTCTTGTACGACCTTAGCCTTGGATGCTTGACTTGATACTGCTGCCTTATTTGTTTTACAATTAATTCTGCATCGTCGTAAGCTATTAGATTTTCAATTTTTAGCTTCCGGGCAGCCTCCAATCCCAATATCAGAGCTTCATACTCGCATATGTTATTTGTATATTCAATGTCCCACTGTAACCTGTATGATAAAAGAATTATGAATTCATCTCCGGGTGCCACAAAAAGCATTCCAGCTCCGACTCCTTCCCAAGACGAAGCACTGTCAAAAAACATTTTCCAAACCCCTATGCTATTTACATTTTTGTTTGTTTCTTCAATTTTTTTGTTTTCGTTTTATGAATCATTTTCTTCTGTACATTCATCAAAACCATCATCAATGGATAATATACAGTTTCCTAAATCTTGATCTGCGACATAAACCAGATAATTATTTGGGTTTTGTGGGTCACTTACGGTATATGCCAGTCTTGTCTCTCTGTATAGACGAGTGAACTATCCACCGAAGATCGGAATTGTAGCATAAGTCATGTCTCATTGAAGTGATCCTCCAAGCTTGGCATGCCAAGACCTGGATACTAACATGCCATATTTCGCAGGAACATCAACAACGACTACATCCATGAGAATACTCTTCACAGGGATCTGTGCAAGATTAACCACCAAATCTTTTATCATACCAAGACATTTTACCTTTCTTGAATAAAAAAAATACAGATCTTGGTATGGTATGGTAACTTTGAGGCCCAATTTTTCCATAATAAATTTGGGCATTAAGTTATGGGAGGCTCCAGAATCCAACATACAGTTATGGAGTAGGTGATCATGCACAATCAACGTAATATAAAAGGGACAACATGATCTTTAACAACTTCGATATGTAGACCAAACATTATAGTAGGTCTATTATCTTCTAAATTAATAGTATATGCATGACTTTTAGTATCTGAGAAATTTGTCATTTTGGCAATTTGTTTTCTATACATTATATTTTTTGCTAATTTAACCAGGGGCACAAGAATTTTGATTTTATTAATTTCATTTTCCAGATTGAAACTTCCAATTGTATTTTCGACCTCTCTGGTGGGGATATCAGTTTCTATTTTTTCTTGTCTATTAGTTTGCATTGCTTTGGTTTCGACTGTCCTTGTTTTGGCATCTTGTGTTTCAGTTGTTTTTGTCTTGGCAGCTTGTGTTTCAACTGTCTTTGTCTTGGTAGCTTGCGTTTCAACTGTTTTTGTCTTGGCAGCTTGTGTTTCAGTTGTCTTTGTCTTGGCAGCTTGCGTTTAAGTGGATGTTTGAGCTACCTCATTTGTTTTATTTCTCGACAAGATTTTCCTTGGTGGAGCAGTTGTAGAATTTTTATCTCTAGGCCTTAAATTATATTTTTGTTGAAGCTCAACCATTATAGAGTCGACGATTCCTTCATAATCAGATTCTCCCATATTATTTATACTTACCTCATTTCCAAACAGTGTTTCTTGATCTAAAGACCTTTCGTAATATTGTTTATTTAGGTGAGGTTCTTGATCATGATCACTAAGGTTGTCAATATCTTCATCTAACCCCTCAAAGTCTTCTACATCATCGCTTTGCATAAAGTTTTCTGTTTTGAAAGGAGCTTTGATTTTATGATCTTCATTTTTTATTGGTCTCTGTTGGATTGGGGGATTGGGATTCCTTTTGAAATATCTCCTAGCAAAAGGACCAGGTTTAGCCTGGTCTAATTCCATTATGGAGATTTTGTTTGATAATTCTTTAATAATTTTAGCCATGTCATCCATTTTGTCCTCCGCGGACTTCCCAGATCTGAAAGTTCCAGCTTGTTCCCTAAAGAGTTTGGTTTCTTTCATTCCCGTTTCGACCTTTGCCTTTATTTTACCTGATTCCATCATGCTCGATTCAATTTCGATGGCGTCGTGTTGCATTCTGGTGAGATCAACCGATCTCCTCTCCCTCAGAAGTAAGGCAAAGTTGGGCTCGAAAGTCCCTGCGAAAGTCACCTTAGTTGTAGGCTGAGAGGGTTTGACCTCTGTTGGGATTTTATGATAGAGTTTATTAAACCTCTGGGTGAATTCTAGGACTGACTCAGAAGTATTTTTCCCCAGAGATCCAAACTCCGTCAGATAATACAAGTGATCTTTCTTCTCTCCCCATTGCCTTAAAAAGGTGTTTTCTAGTTCGTCATAAGATGCTATAGAACCTACCTGAAGCCCTCAAAACCAGAGTCTTGCCTGACCTGCAAAATTTTGTACCAGAAGTCTTGAATAAACATCCTCATTCTCAATGCCGAGGATATCAACGAATTGGTCAAAAAAGTTTATGTGCTCAGTGGGAGTTAAATCTCCTTCTCTTGTGAATTTTTGGTAAGTTCTTCATATAATTTTCTGGTAAATCATGAAGAATAGGGGGAAGGACTAGATGAGTGTATCTGGCCACTAATTTTGAAAAAATTCTAGCGGGGGGGAGGTGGTGGTCCTTTCCTACCTGCTCCTTCGACACCAACTACTCCTCCAACACCACCTCTTGCAACAACAACCATTTGATGTCGGGGGGATGAACTTCGAGAGTTAAAAAGAGGGTTTTTGTAAACTGCTAGAGACCTTTGTACTGCCTCAGGATGAAGTGAAGGAGGTTCTGGACACTAACTGTTAGGGGACAAAAAATATGAAAAGGGGGGAAAAGGGAAATGAGGACTAGGTTCTTCGGATTTACAGGATATATAAACAGTAGAACCAACAAGAGTTGAATCAGGGTAAGAGATATAGTCCTCAGAGTCTTCGGGAGCTAAAAATTTACTTTGGGGACCAATGGAATATCAATAAAAGCGGGTATCGAAAGGGGTATTTTACCTTTACTAGTCAAGGGGGAAGTCGAATCGATCTAGGCTTTAATCTTGGGTAGAACCAGCTTGGGGTTTAAGGTTTCAGCTGCAAACTTCTCAGTTGATGTATCTCCGAAGTGGCTTTGTGTATAACCTTCTTGCGAGGTTGACTGTTCAAGTGGAACCTTAGCATTAGTTTTCATAGTTTTGTGTTGGTAAACCTTATTTGTTGATGCAACAGTCTGCTTGAGGTATCCCCTTGGTTTTAATAACTTTTTAGGATCAGATACATGTGTAATCTGCTGATCGTCTGGGTTCTTCCTAGTATTATTTCTACCGAATGCTAGTTTATCTATAGTGGAGTTGCCAAGTGAAAGATAAAAATTAGCCTTATAAATGTATTCAATCTTTTTTCACTATCAAAGAGAGAAACTTATCATGTCGTTCTACCAGGGAAAAATAACTTCGTTTCTCTGTCCCCGACAACGGCGCCATATTGTTCTTGAGATTACACTTAAGGCTCAAAGAGTAATGTCAAGGCATCAAGAATTTAAGGAATGTTTTAAAAGGTGCTTTTTCTTTTGTTAATTATATGAAAATTAACCCTTAAATGAAATTAATAACTGAACAGGATAGAGGCAGTGTTTCGTCGTCTGAGTTGAGTAATAAAATCAAGTGATATGAGAGAAAATTACAAAACTGTTAAACAAAATGAGGCACCAATGACAGATGAATCGTATCTTGTTCAAAGTAGAAGAAAATATAGAATGCACCCTTGAAAGGATATAAGATACAATGATCCAAGTAGCTTGCAGGTATTGCATTTACTAATAGCAAATACAAAGGAAAAACTGTTTTCTTATCAAATGACTGATTTATGTGGTAAAAATAGATGTTGTACTAAATTGCAACCACTCACTTATCAAGGAGTAACATAAATAAAACTAGATATATGGAATACAAGAAGAGCACATAACTCAAACTGCACAAAATTTGGAATCCCTGTCTGCACTTGTATTAATACTCACAAAAGGATGAGTTTTCTTAGTTACAATATGACAAGAAGCAACCTGTGTTAAGTCTTTGAAATATGTATTTATACAAAAATGTTCTCAACCCTAAGCGGTTGGAATTCTCCTTATTTCTAAAACATAAAAAATTACAATATTTGAAATTTGAAACACTTCACTTGCATCTTCCCTGTCTCTTCGCCATGCTAGCAGACGCATTTCTCCTTCTTGTTTTCTAGCTCATAAACAACGGGTCTCTAATCATGGTCTGAGTACATGGTATGCCCACATTGTCTCATTTGTTCCTGGATATGTTGGCTTTCCCCTGCTCGACACATTGCACACATTTGCCTATGAACTGCACCACCAATCTGGAAGGTTCATTTGTGTCATTTGCCTCAAAAGTATACAAATTATTCTCTAAGTGAGGTAACCTATATTCCATTCTCCCATCTTCTGAATATGTAGACTGTAGTTGCAGACTAGGATTGACTAGACACCTATTTATCTGAGTAATATCAATCTGTTTTAATTGCAATATTTCAACCCGAGCCTCTTCCATGTTTGTCTTGACATTAAGTTGATGCTTCACTATATCAACTTGCCCCAGGACCTCAGAGATATTATCTTTGTCGAGGCCTAATGACCCTTTGTTGAGTGAATGAATGGTTCTTCACAATATTTCTTCACTTCCTTAGCTAGTCTTTTACTTTTGGCTATGTTAGACTCCCAGGTCTTCAGTATTATATTGCCTCTAGTTTGCTTGAAAAGAGACAATCTAAAGACCGTGGCTACCTCTTCTCTTGCCGATGACACAAATGCATCCTGGAAAGTATCTCGAGCAACGATGACCTCTCTCTCCTTTAAGAAAATGTTATTTAAGGATTGGTCTACCACCCGAAAATGGTTTTGGACAACTTCCACCTTAGCAAAAAGGCTTTGCTGTGCCGATTCTAGTTTTTCGTGCACCTCCAATGCCTGAGCTTGGAAAAATTCCATATCTACAGCTGTGTTTTCAGTTAGGTCTATTTTACATGTAGTTGTTTTACCAACTCTCCTTGCTGACTGGCCCATTCTCTACTTGCCTACGTGTTCTTATGCATTTCGTTGAGATTGGATTTCAACTATTGAATTTCCTATCTGTCACAGGCCCTACTCTGATCAAGACCCTTGTTCATCTAACTCCTAACATTATGCTCTACAGTCTTGATTTTTCAATTGACTTATCAACAAATCTTTCTGCTTCAATTGTTCTTTTAGGTTCCCAAAGAAATACTGGTTTGCTATTGCGAAAGCTCCCAGTGAGCCTACCACATCTGTAGCAAATTCTATCTCTTCCAAGTCCTGTCCATCAAGTAGCACCCTGTGTCTCTTGACAGTTTCACCCTCCTTTAGGTGCATTTCTCTTTTTACCACAATGCTCCTTTTCTTGCTGAAGAAGAAATCAAAAGGAGGCATCCCTTCGACCGAAATAGGCGTAAGATCCTTTATGAACACCACTTCAGCACTCAGGTTCCCTCTGCTGAACTGTAAAGGCATGATAGATTGGATAAGGCTGCCTATCTCAATGGATGGATGTTTCCCGGCTGTGTCAGTAGCTGATTTGCTTGCTGTGGAAAATGACTTTTCTTCTCCCTTTTTTATCAAGGCCTCAATTTGAGCTTTAGCTTGATCAATTGGTGGATTTGGCAATATGGTGTCCCCCTTCTGAGTTAAAACCTCATTTTCCCCCAAATTTTCCTGAGCATCCTGTCCACTGGAGCTCCCTATTTCTAAAATCTGAATCTCAATTTCCTGTGTAGCTGGGGGTGTTGGGGTTTCTCCCTGCAGGACTTTCAGAAGGATATTTCTCCTATGCCTTTGGAAATTATGAAATTCGACCAATTGGTCTGGAGCCAGAGTTTGGACTCGACTCAATATTTCCTGATAGGATCCCGCTCCTCGGAATATATCATCCTATGGAGACTCCTCATGCTCGTATCTTTTCAAATTACAAGAGGCCATGTGATTTCCCATGATCTTCTGAGGATCATGTTTCTTGAATTCAATATTGACAAGCTTGATTTCTTCCAAGGCTGCGACCTCTACTTTCGAATGGCCGAAATCAAACAATGAAAACATACCAATCTGCAAGGGAAAGTTGGGCCATACCTTTTTCTGCAAGGATTTTATCTCTTTACTGACTCCGCCCATCACATTTTGACGCGCTACCTCTCTGCACACCAATCGGTTTGGTAGAAACTTGGGCAAGGCATGCAGAGTGACCGAACAATCAAAAAAATTGATATATGAGAATTGCTCGTCAATATACCAATCTTCTATCTTCCCCATGTTGGTTACTATTTTGTCATAAATCCTAGGAGGTGGGCACCCATATATGGCGATGTGCATCGACACCACCACATAATTGCAGATTTCATTGAAGGAATCTTTCGCTTTATCTTCCCATATCTTTGAATGATAAATATGTATTGGTTCGGCACTGGTCGGAGTCTAGCTCCAACCCATCAAAGGAAAAGGAGTCATAAAACATACGACATCCATAAGATATGATGACATGTAAAACATGGCAGGTCGTCCTTTTTCTTTCAATGTCTGATACTCAGTGATTTCCTTGGACAAACTATTTGATAGCATCTTGGCCCAATTGAATGAGAAAGCCTCCACAAGTTCGTGCATGATTGGTACCCATGATAACATGAAGAGGGCAAAGGTTTCCCTCCCAAAAAGTCTACAGAGCATCATGGCCACATAATGAGATTCTAATGATGCCATGGCGCATGTGCCATGTGTGTCTGCTCTGAACTTCTCAGGGCGAGCCCACCAATCCTTGATCAAGTCGGGATAAATATTTACACTTTCTGGGCACTCTTATTCATCAGATTTATTTAAGAAAGCGACATTATAAGTGTGTTTGAATGTTGGGGACAATTTCTACATTACTTGTACATGTTCTGGTCAGAAGGATCCAACAACAACTTTCTGTTAATTGTAGATGGTCCTGGTTGCGACGTCAACGTTCTACAGGGCCCAACCTATCATGTCGTTATACGACATGAGCCTCGGCCACATGGCTATCTTATGCATCTCTGACTGAGCTACGTATTTGAGCTTCGTTCCTTGAGTTTTGATCTCCTCATTATCTGACTCTTCTGGATAGTTGTCCAGTTCATATTGTAGGATCTCGCATACATGTGTCCAGGTTTTTATGGTCTCCACAACTCTCAACGATGTGTCTGAGAGGACATCTGTGCTTTAGCTCGAGCTCTCACCAGTTACTTTAACCATTTTTCGTGGAGCCATGATAGTAGAAAACTCAACACTGTGTTACCTGTCACAGAAAATGCAAAAACTTTTTATCTCGCTAAGCTTGATGTTATGTGAAAATGCAAATAGAGTTCAAACTTCAATATATTTTTCACCTTAAGAGTACCAATTTATGCATACCTTCACTAACAATGTATTTACTTTCCTTAATGGAAAATATTTATGCGGTGTTTCAAGATCTTATTCGAAATGATTGCCGTAGATCGATTATTAATGCCATTAACGTCTGGTGGTTCGTGATCGGGAAAAGCATATTTAAAATTTGAATTTATCCGCGTTATGATTCAATGAAATCACGAGATAATCGTCATTAATGTATTAGTTAATTTCACTTATTGTTAAGTAAATTTCGAAATTTTGGATCTCGGGATATCCTATAATAGTTCAAGATGTGATTTCCGAAACACGAAATCACGATGTGATTAATTAATTTTAATCATGTTTAACCCTTTTAAATAATCATGTTTAACCTCAAATATTTCGGGGTTTCAGATCTCAGGATATTGAAAGTTGCTCGAGGAAGGATCCTCGAAATGCGAAATCGCAATGAGATTAATTAATCGTTAATCATTTTTAATCCTTAATTAACCTGGTTTAACGCTTAAGATAATTTGGGATTTCGCGTATCGGGACTTTGAAGGTGAGGCATGTTAACACATCTGAAGCACGAAACTACGAATCGCGAAGTACTCTTTAGTGATTTGATTTTCTTTTTAATGAGTAGGCGGCTCCATAGTTTCTAAGGAATTAGGATCGTTTGATTAGATGGAAGAGCTCATCGACGATGAGAATCAAGCGTGTGCTGTTTTTATTTAAATGGGAATGAAATCCATTTAAAGTCTAAAGCTTAGAAATATATATGTGTTCCAACACAAAGTACACCAACTCTCTTCTCTCTAGTCTGCACAACCCAAGAGCATGGACCCCCTTTTTTGCCACACAGTCCCTCAGGCTGTCCATATCCTTCCATGGCTCCAATGCTTCTAGTCAAGAATCTCCATGTTGTGAATCTCAAGAATTGCATATGTGATCAATACTAATACATGCCAATGCCTCTTTTTCACACAAGAATCATTCCATGCATGGATAGAATACACCAACAAATTCTTACCGCCAATAATAATGTCCTCATTCTTCTGCTCCTCTACTTTCTCCCTTACTTGCTTTATCGAATTGTTGCCACTTTGAGATGGAAAATTATCTTGGTGCATACTTCTAGTCGGATGACTAAGCTGAGAACTTATTTTTGTATTTTTATATTGGGATGGTTTAAATCCTTTCCTATGGAATCCATTCTTATCCTTCTTTTTCCAATCCTTGACAGGATTTTTCCTATACTTGGATTGATCATAACAACATTTGGCCTTTCTAATGGTGTCCTCTAATGTCTTAGGCTCGTCGAACTCAATCCTATCCTAATAGTACCATGGTAATTCACCGAGGAAGTGTTGTATCCTTGCTTTCTCATCCTTGAGGTAGGGAACATGCCTCAACAACTCTAAGAACCTCTTGGTATAAGCATCCATGGTAAGTTTCCCTAACTTATGTTCATGGAACTCTTTAATCTTACCATCATAGTATTTTTCTGATAAATATACTTTCCTGAAATATTTCTTGAACTATTTCTAGGTCAACTTACTTTCCTTTAATCCTTTAACATCCTTGAGGTCTTCCCATCCTATGGAAGCTCCTCCATTAAGTTTGAAAATGGATATCTTTTCCTTTGTATTTTCTGATTAATCATGTACTTGAAAATACTTCCTTAATCCTAGCAACCAACCCTTCACCTCCTCTCCTTTCTTGATTTCTCCATCAAATTTAGGTGGTTTTTCCTTCTTGAATTCATTTGTCTGAGAACTTTGAGAGTGACTCTTCTTCTTTTTCCTGGGGATACTTGACCCAATGTCGCTACTAGAAAACTCTTATGTAGTGGTCTTTCTCCATCAAAGGTAGGTGGATTTTCCTTCTTGAATTCATATGCTAGAGAAATTTGAGAGTGTCTCTTCTTATTTTTCCTGGGGATACTTGACCTAATGTCACTACTAGAAAACTCTTCTGTAGTGGTCTTTCAACTAGATGACTACGTGGAAGAGTCTCCACTATGTCTATTTCTCTTAGAATCCCTATGCCTTTTCCTAGAATAACTCCTCCACACATTATTTTGAGCTAGCCCATGCTTCTAAACATCTAATGGGCTCTGCAGCCTCTCATATTGTTGTCGTCCTGCATTGTTGGTAGCTAGACCTTGTTGCAAGTGCTTTTGTATCTCATATAGACTCTACAATAGTACTACACTGAATTTTTCCTACTTTGCAAGAGCCTTCATGAACCTTTCATTGTATGCTTTTAGACTCCTCACTGTCGCTACCAAATATGGATGGGTTTCCCTATCCCCCTTTCCATAAAATTACTCATCTTGGAAATGTAAGGTCTCTTCCATGTTGAGTTGGACCATTCACTTCTATTTTATTTTTCTTCTCAGTATCTCCTACATGTTGAAATAGCAATCCACTATTAGAAAATCACATTTCAAATCATATGTGAAAAGACTCTTGGCCTTATCAAGGCTTCACTTTTCCTTAATGGTCCAAACCAAGACTCTAATCCTACTATCAATCCTGTTCATAAACTGTTGTTTTCACACATTCACATATTTAAACTATTCACTAGTAAAGACATAAACTTTCCTCATGCAATATATTACAAAATTCATTCATCCTTGCTAGCCCATTAAAGCCTAGAGTTTGAACTCTACTCTTATACCACTCTATAACACACTCAACCCTCTAAATATTCTTAGGCTGGTGGGATGTAGAAATTTCTCTTCCCTATGTGATTCTTGCTTCAGTTTTAACTCCATTGACGGGGAACTTGCCTCATCGATCCTTCCATCGGCTATCTTCAGAGTTGAAAATTGGGTTCCAAATCGATATAAGTGGAATTACCAAGCCCTGCAAATATTTCCTTTTTACCACACCTATGGTCTGACATGGCTACCATGTGGACCTCTCCACGTCGCTAGTGCAACTTGGAAAGGTAGTTCCATATGCTAGTGTGGCGGTGACCTATCCTCGACATGGCATAGTCTATGTCACAAGCTTAGGTAAAACCTCAATGGGGAAAAGTCTATACAAATTGGAGAATTAACTCATCCATATTGATGGTTCTAGTTTAGTTGGGCACAACTAATCGATGATTGACAACACGCCAGGATCTCCCTATTCAAGACGCAGGTCATGTGACCACAACCCTTCCTTCCAAATGTTTCTTTCTAACCACCTCAATCTCAATGGATCCGATGACTGCAGTGGACCTCATTCAATGGATGGGATCTTCATGGGTTCATCAACTAGATATATTATTAAAATGGGTTCTCTAGCGAACTTGACAGATCCAAAATATAGGAAACATGGTATCCAACAGTCCAGATTCCTTTGGGTATTCCAAACACACACAATATTTAAAGGTCTCGACCATACTCATCCAATCATTCAACAAGTGAGGTTCACTACAAAGTATATGGCCCAGATCTCATCTGATTGACTCCTCAACAAATCAATGACCCAAGTCCACTCAAGATTTCACTATCGGGAAATACCACCTACTACGACCTTATGGTTTCTTTGAATAGTTCTTTTTGAAATGGGGTCTCTAACATATCTGATGGTCATCAAAATCCTAGATATAACAGTCAAGGTTTCCTCGAGATCTTAGATCCACTCAATAGTTAATGGGTTAGATGACTCTGACATGGTTTTCTATCGGGATGAACCCATGGCGAGATCAACGGATCAGATCTCACTATTTGAGCCTCCAAAAATATCTACAAATCTACTCCATTCACACTTTCACCTTCGGGATTTCTCCATCAAGGGTTCCTTCCACGTAGTCGTCATGGGATTCCTCGAACACCGTATTATAATGGTCTAGTTGAACAATCCATGACATGATCTATGGTCCAAATCTCATCGGTCTGGCCTTTTGGTGAATTGATGACTCTTGCCGACTCAAAATACTCCCGTTGGAAATTTCATCATGGCAATTCTCGTGGGTTCCTCCGAATGACCCTCTTTCTGAAAGGGCTTCCTCTAACACTCATATCTCCAATGAATGGTTTGGATCAAATATCTTCATCAAATCAACAACTAAGGCTCCCTTGAAGTTTTAAGTAGGAAACTTTAATAGGAATCCATGGCTATTCCCTATGAATAATCTCTTTTCCTTCCTCACATTATCTTCAAGGATTTAGCCTTGACTCCTCAGACCTTTGGCTCACATCCTCTTTACTCAGGTTGTTCCTCACATCAACCCCCAAAGCAATGATTTTCTCATCCTCTAAACTTTCCATTCAAAATCTTGGAGAAACCATAGGGTTGGAGGCTCCCCTTATCCAGGCTTCCCAAACATACTCACCACAGATATTCAAGCCACTTGGAAAGGGCCTCACTATACAAATAGGAATCATATTTTAGCATTCATTCCGCATGTTAAAAGTTCCTTTAAGAACAAACACAAAGATTTCATATTCATTAACAAATAATTTTGAATTACATCTAGAAACACTTATCTGTTTCAGGTCAACTCCAACTTGCCAACTGACTGAGGGTGAATTCCTTTCTACCCAACCATAGGCTTTGCTACACATTTTCTTTCTATATAAATCTACCCTCGTTCCAGGCCATGATACCACTTGGGGACTCGCACAGGTTGGCTCTCAGGTTAGGGGTCTGAATGTGAAGGTTTCTCTCTTTCACCGATTGGCAACAATAGAAATCCCCTATGCCGACTGATTCCAAGGCCACCATGATCTTACCAGGCACCTTCCCAATATGATTTCCTCTGCATAAGGGAGTCTCTTCACTGCTATACATTCCATCAATACCTTCCACTTACTAGTGTTGGTTTCTTTCCAGCAAGCACAAAATCACATACCTCTCTACTCTAGTCCGAGTTCAGGTATTCTCTATTCCAAATTGACCATGCATTCCTTGGGAAAGATTCCTATTTTCTTCATAGGAACTTCCCTGTTTTTCTTTGCTCAGCTTGCGCGTGTGATCTGTTCACACTAGTGTTCTTTTCCTTGCTTTAGTGTGCATACTTTGCCTGATCGCCCTCATCTCTCTCCCCAATCCCTCAATCTGGAAAATTTCTCTACCTTGGGTTCCTCAACTTGCTTATGTCAGAAGAATCTTCGGGGGTCAAGCTCCCAAATCAAAGGGGCACCATAGTACTCATGGTTGACAACTTCAGTGGACCCAACCACTCTTCCACATACGATTTTGAAGGGAGGAATAACTACCCCAACTATCAGGTCTGATTTCCATTAACATGCTTTCTTGAGAACATGGAAAGACATGGTACTTTGGGAAGATTTGGTCATTCAAGGTCATTTCAGGTGGAGGTTGGATTTATTGGGTAATTAATACAATTCCCAGTTATCACCAATTTTGACTTGTGGTATCATGGCCAGTACTGCAAGGCTTCCCCTTCAATCAGCTGGTTGGTAATTTCATTAAACATAAAACACAATTACGATGTTCATCAATTACAATCATGAATTCTTAATCATAATTACAAACTTTGGAGAAATTGGGGTGTTACAGTACTATGGAAGAAAATATCGCACCAAATTGTTGGATGATAAGAAGAAAACATGTGACAGTGGGATAACTACAATTTTCAAGGTTACTAATGTTTCCCACATGAGTGACAGACATCTAATCACATATGATTTGAGATAATATGGCTATTTGGAATATATACTAGATATAGTCTTGAAATCATTTAAATCAGTTCACACATTTTTTCTACAGGGTGAGAAAGTACTGTTATGGATCATGATAATGGATTTGCCATTATTATTACTAATAAGTATGAACCAAGTATATATCCCTATTCCCTTCCAAGTCAATATGAGTAGGTCTTTTATTCACTAGTACAAGGTAGAGTAGATTGGTCATTTGTTTTTAGATTTGATCCAAGTGGAAAGCTTGTAAAGTATGTACCAATAGAAGATGATCATGAAGAAGATGAAAAAGATGCAGGGGAGAAATAAGAGGCATTAGATGGAGAGTAACATGAAGTTGACCATATAATCATTAGTTCACATCCTATGAATTATTTTGTTGATGATGACTTAGTGCTACATAACCTATATGTTGTTACATAAATCCTTTCAATGATTATGAAGGGTTGGATACAAATTCTAATTTTTACAAGTCAAATTTTTAATTGGATGAAGTTCAAGATGAATCTAAAATGGGCATGCTATAAATATTATTTAATAAAGTGAAGTCTTCAACATTTAGAACTACTAGTTGTAGGGATTTGGTTGTTTTTTATATGACTTTAGATTCATCTATTGTACATTATCCTTAATTATATGCTTTGTTGTTTTTTGTATTTTAATGGTTGTATACTTAATAGATTTTATTATATTGCATATGACAAAGGAAATTATTAAGTTTGAAATGGAGTTTCTTTAGAAAATGGGTTGAAGATATTGGATTAGGGTGTATATCTCTAGGTTTGTTTGTAAATTGGCCCCAATTGCATGACACTTGACATGCAACTTTATTGACCTTGGATGCCAAAATTAAATACCACCATGGTGCTAGAAAGTGGTGGCAAAAAAATGTGGCTACCTTTTTTTTTTATCATGATTCCCCTACATGGCTAGAACAAGTTCATTAGCCATGACACAAAAGTGTAGTTGTTTCTTTGCTAGAATCTTAATCTCCAAAAAATACTAGTTCACATTTTCTCAACAACTTTTTTATCTCTCCCACATAGACAAACTATTTGATCATTCAATACTAATAGATGAACAAGCACTTGATTAGCAACATCCTCATCTTCATCATCAAATCCACGCCCTTCCTCAACAATTACTAGAAGCACCATAAACAAAGTATCTTGAGCAACACAAAGAGGATTCTTACCATTGACTAATACTACATCATCATCTTCATTTCCATGGTCCATTTTTTGTTCTTTTGGTGAACTGAAAATGATAATAACTCTCCCATCCATGCAAGGAATGTCATTTTCAATGTGAATCTTGGCACTTGTGTCATGAAACAGAGCCTTAAAGTACTAGCATTCTTTTTATGTGATCCAAAAATGATCTTTTAAAGACTTTGGTTAAGTTTATGCATGAGTTGATTTACAACTTAGGAATTAAGAGAAGAAGAAGAATTTAATGAAATAATGTTGCAGCCATAATAAATAATACAAAACAGAAAGTAAACATTAAGAACAACAAACCATAACGCCAAGATTGTTAACGGAGTTCGGTAAGGTTGCCTACGTCTTTGGGCCTTTGTCTCAGTGGGGGAGACTTTCTTATTAATCTTCAATGCTTCAAAAGTACATCAATTAGATTAAAAACTGATCTGGCTGTGTTCTGCTCGACCTCAAGAATCCAACACAATTGATGGCACTGAAAAAGGCTGAGCATAGCTCCAAGAAATGGCCTCCAAAGTTTGTTTGGCTTGCTAGTTTTTCTTGCATAAACTAAATTGCTCTGCTTTATTATTCATATATTCGACCTATAGTACAATGGTAAGCCTCTTGGTTATAAAATAACTGGTCCAGGGATCAAGGCCCAACAAACCCATTATTAAGGCTCGAATCTGAGTTCAAATCCCATAAATCTTGGCATAACCATTTAAAAAGGGATATTACAAGTGGTCAAACCCAAAATTTCGATCCACGTGTGGGTTATATGGCATGCATATTTATAAGGGGTATTACAAGTGGTCAAACCCAAAGTTTCGATCCACCTATGGGTTATATGGCACGCATATTTATAAATGACATATAATATAGTTTAAATCCCACGAAATAAATGGGTATGACATATAATATAGTTTAAAGCCCACGA
This sequence comes from Picea engelmannii, assembly GCA_009831015.1. Lineage (NCBI taxonomy): Eukaryota > Viridiplantae > Streptophyta > Pinopsida > Pinales > Pinaceae > Picea > Picea engelmannii. The sequence continues at coordinate 51,251 of ML791205.1, forward strand.
AATAAATGGGTATGTGGCGCGCTCTTTTAAAAATGTGACAAATGTTATAATATGGATTTAAACCATATCGCGGCATATATAATATATGGTTACAAAGAATGTGCTTTAATAAAACCATATATTATGGTCAAAACCCATTTTGGCATATGAATATTCGATCCACTTTTAAATGAGATTTGTCATTTTTTTTTATGGCAACAAAATATATCCCATATAGATATCCGTGGCTTGATTTATGGCATAGGACATGGGATTGGTGCCTTTTGAAATGGGGATATAACCATAATATCTCCACTTTATAAAATTAATTTGCCACATGATTTTAATTAATTTGCCACACTAAAATGTAATCACATTACTTGCCACATGTCATGCTGGCACTTCTATGTGTCTTTTCCACAGAATTTCACATGTCCAATTTGCCAATGCCACGTTACTTTTTGATTAGTTTGACTTTTTACTTGTTTATGTAGAACTTCAGAATGTGATAACTTTTGTATACGATGTTGGATTTACGATCCATTTGCGTCGTCAGAAAGCTTCCGAAGAGAACTTCGTGATCATGTCATTTTCTTGAACATTTTATAACTTTTATTTTTAGGCCTTTCTTAATCCAGTAGGATCATAGATTTTATTATATTGCATATGGCAATGGAAATTATTAAGTTTAAAATGGAGTTTCTTTAGAAAGGGGTTGAAAATATTGGATTAGGGTGTATATCTCCAGTTTTGTTTGTAAATTGGCCCCAATTGTATGACACTTGACATGCAACCTTATTGACCTTGGATGCCAAAATTAAATACCACCATGGTGCTAGAAAGTGGTGGCAAAAAATTGTGGCTACCTTCTTTTTTTTTATCATGATTCCCCTACATGGCCAGAACACATTCATTAGCCATGACACAAAATTGTAGTCGTTCCTTTGCTAGAATCCTAATCTCTGCAAAATACTAGTTCACATTTTCTCAACAACTTTTTTTTTTTATCTCTCCCACATATACAAACTAATTGATCATTCAATACTAATAGATGAACAAGCACTTGATTACCAACATCCTCATCTTCATCATCAAATCCACGCCCTTCCTCAACAATTACTAGAAGCACCGTAAACAAAGTATCTTGAGCAACACAAAGAGGATTCTTACCATCGACTAATACTACATCATCATCTTCATTTCCATGGTCCATTTTTTGTTCTTTTGGTGAACTGAAAATGATAATAACTCTCCCATCCATGCAAGGAATGCCAATTGCAATGTAAATCTTGGCACTTGTGTCATGAAACAAAGCCTTAAAGTACTAGCATTCTTTTTATGCCACTTCCAATATTGTCTCCATGGTCACATAGGATGAGGTATACCATATCATCTATATTTGACAATGTCTCTCTATGACCACCGACATTCCATCAATTATTTTCACTATTTATTTTAGCATTAGATCCAAGGACTGTGAATGTTTGCCAGTATTGTTCATTGCAACCAAATAAACCCTTGCCCTAGAAAGACCAAGCATAAAGTCTTGTCAAATACAAAAACTAATTATCCTTAAATATCACTAATTAATCCATATTGACACTTAATTAACCCCTATTTAATCCTACTTACTCCTAATTACCATGAAGTATTAATAAGAAATACCAATTGAACACTAGTTACAAACAATTGATGGCCAGTGACCATTAATTAACACTCAAGTACCCCTAATTAACCCCTAATTATTCTTACTTACACCTACTTTCCCATAAATACTTCAAATTAACCACCAATTAACCTTAAATGAACCCCTAAGTAGCCTTACTTATCCCTAGTAACCCTATTTAATCCTACTTAGTCCTAGTTACCATGAAGTACACCTACGAAACACTAATTGAACACTAATTACCAATAATTAATGGTAATTACTGTTAATTAACACTCAAGTACCCCTAATGAACCCTTAATTAACCCCTAATTATTCCTAATTACACCTACTTACCCCTAAATATTTCGAATTAGCCACCAATTAACCTTAAATGAACCCCTAAGTAACCCTACTTATCCCTAATAACCCCTAATTAATCCTTGATTACCCATAATTAACCTCGAATTAACCCTTAATTACCCCCCAATTATCCCTAAATACCCATAAATAATCACTAAGTAACCCCTAATTAAACTTACTTACCCTTAATAACCCCTAATTAACACATAATTACCCACAATTGACCCCTACTTAACCCCTAATTAGTCCTAATCATCCTAAAATGACCCTAATTAACCCTTAATTTACCTCTAATTAACTCTACTTACCACTAACTACTCCCTAATTACCCCCGAATACCTTGAATTAATCCATAATTAACCCTACTTATCACTCATAACCCCTAATTAACCCCTGATTTCCCATAATTGATCCCTACTTAACCTATACTTAGCTATAATTACTCGTAAATACCCCTAATTAATCTTGATATAACCACTAATTAACCTTACCTCCCCCCTAATAACCCATAATTAACCCTTGATTACCCACAGTTGACCCCTACTTAACCCCTAATTACCCCTTATTAACCCTTAAATAACCATATTAACCCATAATTACCATGAAGTACCCATGATTACCACTAATTGAACACTAATTACTAATAATTGACCCATGATTACCCCTCATTGACCCCACTTATGCCTAATTACCCCTAAATACCTTGAATTGGCCATTAATTAACCCCTAAGTAACCCTAAATTAACCCCTAAGTAACCCTACTTACCCCTAATAACCCCTAATTTACTCCTGATTACCAATAATTGACCCCTACTTAACCCACAATTACCACTAATTATCCTTAATTACCCCCTAAATTAATCTCTAATTATCCCTATTTACCCTTAATAACCCATAATTAACCTCTAATTAACCCTTGACTACCCATAATTGACCCCTAATTACCCTTAAACACCCATAATTAACCCTCAATTACCCTTTTTTAACCCTTAATTCATCCCTAATTAACCCTACCTACCCCTTATTACCAACAATTAACCTCTAACTGCCCCTAGTTAACCCTTGGTTACCCCTAATTAACCATTAGTTAACCCCTAATTAATCATACTTAACCCTACTTAGCCCCAAATACCCCTAATTAACCCTAGATTATCCCTAAGTAACCCTACTTAGCCCTAATAACCTCTAATTAACCCTTGATTACCCACAATTGGTGCATACTTAACCTATAATTACCCTTAATTACCCCTAAATACCCCAAATTAACTGCTAATTGACCCAACTTACTACTATTTAATCCCTAATTAACCAAATTACCCCTAATTGTTTTTCTAGGTTACACTACCCGAGGAAAAACCCTACGTACATGCCCTCATTTTAAAACTGGTACCTAGAGTAAACCCTAGAATCTTCAAGGCACAAGGTAAGTCAACAACAGGGCTTGAAGCCATTACAACAATATACTCATTATGAGCTCAACATGTCACTTGCAGGAATTGAACTTCGTTGGGGAGGATAACAATCATTCCTCCAAACCACCTGAGCTAAACCCACTTGACAACCCAATTACCCCTAATTGCCATGAAGTATCACTAATTACCATTAATTGAACACTAATTACAAAAATTTAACCCCTAATTATCCCTAATTAACCTCTAATTATCCCTACTTACACCTAATTACACACTAAATGGCCCTAAATACCTTGAATTAATCCTTAATTAACCCTAAATTAACCCCTAATAAACCATACTTTTTTTTCCCAAGCTACACTGCCTGGGGAAAACCCCTGACTACTTCCCCTCATTTTGAGGATGGTTCCTAGGGTAAACCTTAGAATCTTCAGGGCACAAGGTTGGTCAACAACAAGGCTCAAAGCCATTACAACAATATTCTCATTAAGAGCTCAACATGTCACTTATAGGAATTGAACCTGGGTGGGGAGGATAACAATCATTCCTCCCAACCACTTGGGCTAAACCCAATTAACATCTAATAATAAACCCTAATAAACCCTACTTTTTTTCGAGAAAGAAAAAACTTTCTATTTATCAAAAAAAGAATATACATATTGTGGCCCCTCATGGGACTGGCCATTTCTGATCACATTAATGCCTATTCGCTCACATTCCACCTTCCTTTCATACAAAGGGTTCCTTTCCTTAATTAAAACATTACAAAAACTCCTTTCACTAATAAAAAAAAATTCCATCTGTTTTTATGAAAAATAACTATAAACGAAAATTCATTTCCTCAAAAACTACTCCTCAAAAAACTCCTAAGAAATGAAAGTTCTGACATCTAGTGTGAGAGCCTCCTTAGAAAGTTCATCGACCATTGTGTTTAGTTTCTTGGGAATATGATTGACAAAGAACCATGCCAGAGATGAAAATAAAGAGTGAATCCGGGACATCAACATCTTGAGTCTCAACACCTGCATCTAGTTCGACCTCTAACCCACTCAATTACAGCCTTGGAGTCACCCATAATTTGAATTTGAGACCATGAATAGTAAATCCTATAATGATGAAAGCTCCACTTTCGTGTTTGTTCATCTACTTGGGGAGTAACAAATTTTGAAAAAGTGAGACTCAGTAATATAAAGAATAGCACCAGTCCTGCAACTCGGTGGGTGCCCGTGATTGGCACCATCAAAATAGCCCCACGACATTCTTTTGTCTAAAGAAGGCATGGTGAGTAGCTTTGATTTTGGAATTTTGGCCTCACACCCAAATTCTCGAGTTAGTTAGATGACCAGAGTAGCAACAATTATCGATGAGACAAACTTGTCCTAAAAGATGCATACATTGCATGCCCACCACAAGAATTAGATAAAAAAAAATTGGAGGGAGAGAAAACCTTTTGTGCTTGGATATTCTTTCTAGGATTTTAGCCAGTCGAGAAATTTTTTGGCTAAAGCTGGCCCTTGAAATTTAACAATCTTTGAAACCTTTGACATTAACTACTTGACATAATGACATGAAATAAAGAGGTGTCGAACTGATTCTGAATCAACCTTACACATAGCACATCTATTAGGTTCTGTCCACCCTCTTTTCGTTCCATTGTCCCAAGTTAGCATCATGTTTTCAATAGCCAACTACAACATAATATTCACTTTTAAAGGTGCATGGACCCTCCACACAAAATACCACCATCATTTCCTCTCCCCCTCGAAAACAACCTCTGCCCAAGTTAGATACCATGTTGTAACATAGTCCAAATTCTATGACTTATAAGTTAGGGATAATAAAACATTTAAGTCTTGCAAAAATAAATAAAAATATACAAAACAATAAAAAAACTAAAAAATAAATTAATTTAAATTCGAATAAATGTAATGAAGTTTCTTATTCATAGGATTTTTAGAATAGTTTTATTTTATTTTTAATAAAGTGAAGGTTTATTTATAAACTTTTATTATATAGTTAAAAATGCATTTAAGTTTTATAAAATTCAGATTTCGTTTAAAATCTTAAGTATAAGACTTTCTATTTTCTTTATTATAGTTTTTTAATACTAAAAAGTGTTTATTTCGTGCAGATTACATCGCACTCGATGATCGCTAGATCAACAATCTATAATGGATTGCGAACCCCTACGTGCTCGACGTTTAACACAAAGGGGGGGGGGGTGTCGTGGGGCTCAAAACTCTACCATATTTAACCTCCTTTCGATGTGGACGATACATTTGTACTACCTGACCCCCCTACAATCAACATGGGGTCAACACATGTCTACTACCACATAAGTCGACGAAAAAGGTAAAAATTAAACTTATTATTATTTTAATTACTTTTCCGCCAATTACAAAATGACACATATACATTTCAAAGGTAAAAATATGAAAAATTCAAATGTTGGTTTATTTTGTATTAGAAGAGTTCGAGCACCCAATTAGTAGTTCTTACGAGATTCAAAACTATTGCTCCAATTAGATACTTGTCTTAGTCAACATCCTCCATGGGTAATTTTAAATCATTCTTATTCTTTATGTTGTCATTTTCAAAAATGTAGACATCTCAACCTATAAAAAGTAAGAAAAATGTAAACCCCATAGAGGAAGATCTTGTCGACAAAGATAAGGATTTTTTCGATCATGTATTTTCATTCGATCCCCTTGTATTATACTAACAGGAAAACCAAGGTTTTCGAGATTTGGTCAACCATTGTTATGCATGGGAATTTGACCTTGCCAAATTCATAGTACCTCAAGTTTACCATTTTCGAGAGTTTGTAGTATGGTGCGCTGAGAATTACGTCCCATCTAAGAGAGCCATAATTTCCACAGTCGAGTTTGTTCTCATTGAATTAAACACTCATACTATTAATGAGATGATGAGATGGCCTATGAATCCCGATAGCGAGCCACTAAATGAATTAGTAGCAGCCAAATATTCCAGAGAATTGGAATCAAAAGATAGGGTTAGCTTGCTACAGTCATACCTCTGTACAGATCTTGAATTTTTCAGGTGATAACGTTGTTATTCAATCAAATCTCTTTCCGAAGACTTCTCAAAAAGTTATTTCAATGATTTCTGTGATATTGGGGAAAAGTAACGATTTAACAGTTGATGCGTTTGTATTAGGGATTATGATTTCGATCTGCCCTATCATAGCCAAACCCATCACTAAAGTTAATAATGCCCAATTTCTTGCAGATCAAATCCACTACCAATTGTCTAAATTTAAATCTCTCAAAAGATTTGGATACTAGTCTTACCTGGTTCACCTTTTTCTGTTCACATAAGTCTTTCATTTTATGCATCTAGGGATAAAGTTTGAAGATGATCTTGGTAACCCAACTGCAACTACTCATTGAATTTCTGTGATTATGAAGAAACCTTTGAATGTTGAATTTTCACAATATGTTGATTATTTTATGTCTAAAGCTTACCAAATTATTCACAATCAAGTTCCTCCTATAATCTTAATGAGTGCAAAAAAATATTACAGTTAAGCCCAGACAAAATAGTGGAACACTGGTATATCTTTGAACATTAAATTGAGATCAGGGTTTATGGCTTTCAGCTTTTTCCCTTTCACTTACCTATTTTTATGACTTCTAGTATTTTTTCTCTTGAATATGTTAGGAAAAGATCAAAACTCTGATGAAATTCATTTTGTACAAAATAAGTATAATGCAACTTTTAAATTGAAGAATGAAGTAGGTCCTTTCATTTTCAATTCCATATCAACACTGCAGGTGACAACAAAAATGATTTCAGCTCTCAGATTACAACAAGGAGAACCATGGAATTATGACCCTCATGGAATAATTTCACATGGGTGGAGTCCTTATTAACATCAACAAAAAGAGCAACTGGAACTATTGGAAAATCGAGAAAGTTGACAAGATGTGCAGAATATTCTACAGATCCATGGTAAAGCATTTGATCAATCAACAAAGTCTCTAATCACATAAACACCACAACAGTTTGAGAATACATTCAAAAGGAAACATTCCAAGTCTGCCTTAAATAATTCAGAAACAAGGGAGGCTGAATATAGTAGTCATAGAGCCAAAGTATCATAAAAAAGTAACAAACATCTGTATTGATCTAAATAATGTTCACCCTTTGGATAAATTTGAATTGCATAGACAAACTGCATAAATGATAAAAAGAGATGCCATGATAGCTAATATTGGAATTAAGAAACTCCAAGCTATAAATTATAAGCTTAGGACTCAGTTAAAGAATGAAAAGTTGGATACCAGGACTAGACAAATAAGAGTGGAAGAGATAAAACAATGGATAATAGATCTTGGAGCTAATTCAAAAGATGAGGCACCCATTCAAGCACCGATGAAAACAAATGACAAATAAATCCAAGTTTTGAAACAAAAGCTTAAAATTGTAGGAATTGACCATGTAGACTCCAGAACTACAGGGAATCTAGGAAAAAAAAGATAATCTTGTGAAGAAAAATGTAGAGATGGGAGAACAGATTGAAATGTATGAAAAACATATTGAAAGTTTAAAAGGAGGGTCTTCTTCTCTTCAAGCAATAGAGACACCAAATCCAACAGCTGGACTATCAAGGGCATTAGCGAATCTGAACCTGAAAGGTGTTGAAATAGAAAGCTTAAAGAAAACAATATGATAGTAGAAAGAAGAAATCAAAGAAAAAGACAAAATTATTGTAGAATATCAGAAACTAAAGGCCAAGATGTTAACATATATGGAACGGATGAAGACTAAACTGTCAGGTAAACCATATTTGGTTAGATCTAAGAACCTCATATGGGAAGAAATTATTAGTGAAGTAGCGAGGCTTTGGGATTATTTTAAAATAATAGACGATGAAATGTTGCTGGTAGATGAAGCAGATGATGTAGTCCATAAATCATTTCATGAATTGGAAACAAGACCACAAGTTTCCACTCAAATCATAAAGTTCCTGAATTCCAATTCTAGAGAAACATTGTTGAGGAAAGGTGTTAATAATTGAACAACAATGGTTATGGAAACTGAAAGAATTTTCACAAAGAGGAATCTAATATAGCAATATCAAAATGAATGCATAGGCGCATTGAAAAGGAACGTGGAATATTTTTCCAACAAATTTGAGAATTTAGTGAAAATGGGGTTACCTTCAGCCTGGGATAAAGATGGCAAGTTATTGTCATATGAAAACTACATAAAAAAGTTTGTTTGTTGCTAGAGAAAAAAATGACAAGTTTCAGAAAATGACCAATACTCTAAGAGGTCAAACTGTTGTTGACCTACTCATAGATGATCCATGATCTTTTCAACAATGACATTACATAAATTGCATTAAGAGCATGAATCAAAGCTTATGTGCAACATTAATTAAAGAAGGAAGAAATGAGACAATAACACAATAGCTTGATAACATAGTTCGTCCAACATGGACTACGTCTCCAGGACTTGCTTCAAAGTGGAGAGGCTTTATATTATTCTCAACAATACAATTGGGATAAATACATCATTGTACCTCAAAAATTGAAAATGGCCTTCTAATTTGTTTCCCAGATGAAAAAAAGACATCACTGGTGAACTCATGGTGAGAAAATGTGCATAAATGACTGTCAAATCATGAAATTCTGACATTGATCATCCAAAGCCCCTCCTGGGCTCTTGGATTCGTAATTTGTGCCATTGCAACACACAATCATTATTGTACTTTCCTCGTAACTCGTACATGTTCTTTTCTGGTGCGGACCTCCCTCGACAGAACTCAGACTGGGTTTTTAATATTGGTGTGGGGCGGAGTTTACAAAACTCCACCCCTTGGCGGATTGGTTAGGAGGTTTGGCTATATTGGGGGAGACCTAGGGTCAAATCCGCGGGCTCCCCTTTTATTATGGCGTACGGGTATTATATATACCTATATTATAATATATGGTTGTTTACACACCATATATTATAATACATGGTTGTTTACACACCATATATTATAATATATGGTTATAGCATATTAAATATAACCCTAAATTAATCCACTCTAATCAAGTTGTTAAAATTTAATCAACCATTACCATAATTAACCTGCCTTAATCCTGGATTAACCTGTTAATCATGATTAGTTGAGATTTCTTGGATCATACCTACCAGGCTACATTGATGGTTTTGGTGATGCCATGCGGCGTCCTCTGAGGGTGCCACACGACACTCAATTATTGGTCCATGTCTTCTACCTGTCATCCTCCTTGCCATGTCACCAAATTCCACATGTTTAACTGTGGGTGGGCCACGTGGTGCTTCCTGGGGGTGCCACGTGGCATGTTTTTACTAGCTCATTAGGCAACCCAACATGTCAAAAATAGGTGACACATGGAAGTCTGTGGTGTTTCCATGTCAGCCTACATATGTCAGCATGATTTCATGCTGACATCACCCTGTACGGACTGTTGATGACATCAGCTGTATGGACTGGTTGACTTTGACTAGGTTGACTGCAACTTTTACTAGCCATATCTTCTTCGTTTGGACTTTGTTTGATGAACCATTTACACTAATGGAAATATCTCGACGAACTCTTCGACTTGGTGCCATTTTTGATGAGATTTGAGGACTTTGAATTTTTTCCCTTTTAGATCCTCCTAGATCATTCCTCCCCACTAAGAAACTTTTGGGCCTACAAAATCCTCATCAGTCACCAAGAAGATGAGGGAATTGCTCCCTCACTTTCTCTTTCTCGATCCATCATGATTTACTTTGATGTGTTCCCTTCAACCCCCCTTGAAGATCACCCCTGCGTGAAGTCCTCGTCCTTCTGTCCAGAATGATATCTTCTGTTAACTCGTCCAAGTATTCAGGAGAAAACTCATCCACTGATGGTATTGAAACACTCTCTTCCTGATCCATGATCATTGGAGGCTCAAAGTTTCATGTTTACAACTGAGTATATTTTCATATTCGGTGGTATATCTCGAAAGGCATCGATGAAAATTCTCTCCAAGATGGTGAAGAGTGCATGCTGTATACACTGTATTTGATTATCCCATAACTTGGGATGTTTATTGTGGTAACCTCGAAGCAACTGAACCATTTTTCTGCTTGCAACCTCTGTTTGATCGTCGGTCCATGGATGGAAAGTAGTCCTCCTCTTCATCTTGGTGTCCATCATTCTCCACATAAAATTCCCAAGGAATCGAATGTCTCGATCCAAAATAATGACTATCGACAGTCCAATATGGACCCATACATGATGAAAGAAAAGGTGAGCAGTTTTCTTAACAATGATATGCTTTTTACATGGCATCAAGACACATGTCTTGATAAACCTATCCACTACTATATACAAGTAGTGATGACCCATTGTTGACTTAGGAAAACCCCCTACAAAACCCAAGGAGATACTCTTCCAAGGATGAGAAGGAACATGGAGTGGTGTGTACAACCCCGATTTTCTATTAGTCGGATTAAAAATGCACAACACAGACCCCTTTACATTCATGGTTACAATTACATTCATTCGAGGAAAACATAACCTCAACAAATACATTACATTCTTCTCTACCCAAAAATGCCCAAATACAAGAGAAGGGTAAGCTTCTCCAATTACATGCATTTTCTCAATGGTAGGAATACAAGGTTTACCCAAATGGTAAAATAGTTTGTCCTACAAAAAAAATGTTTTCTCCTACAAGCCATGGATTAGCCTCTCAAATACATCTTTGAAGACTTTGTCAATAGCATATTTTTCAACATAGCTAACATGAACATTATTCAAAACAACAAATGCAAAACTAGGAGGTTTAAAAAGTATATCCGCTCTCATGGAATATGCACTGGTACTTGTTGCAACCTTGAATGGTTTTTAAAGGTACAATAGAGCTAGTATTGGTGCGGGGTTGATCTTTTCTCCCAAAGTGTTGAAGGCCCTTTTTTATTCGTCTCCCCACTGAAAGACCTGTCTCATCTCAAGAATTTCATTTTTATGTAAAGGATTAAAAGCATCGAGAGAATTAGACTTATCAAGATCTTTGGTTTTTACAATAGTAAGCACAAGGATTTTATAGGTATGTATATCTCTCTTCATTTGAAATGCACTAATAAGTGATGGGCTAGCTTTCGTGTTGCGAGCCCTAACAATATATTCCACTACATATTTTGTGACATGGTACTAGTTCTCTTTCCGGAAGAAGCTTGATTTTATGCCATTAATATAGGGAATCCCTAATACAATACCACAGATATCCAAAGGAACCACATCCAAATCAACTTCATCTACCAACTTAGAAGCAACAACAAACTTCAATCTACAATGACTGTAACTTGGAGTTTTTCATTATCATTTACCCAACCAAGAGGGTAAGGTTTCTAGTTAGGTGTTTTGGTTAATCTCAATTTCTTTACAATCTCTTCAGATATCAAGTTAACTTGTGAGCCTGGATCAAATAGAGTTTCCACTTTTGTGTGCTTTGTCACTACTCTTATGTGGAATAATTCACTTTTTCTTTCGTCATTTTCAAAAGATGGGATTTTAGAACTTGAACTAGCATGCAAGGAAACATTACCTTGTAATCCAACTATTGTGATATTTTCCTCATCACCTGAGTCAGAACCTAGTAGCTCTTGTTGCATGGTAGCAACAATTTTCTGCTTCCTCTGGCCACCAAATCACTTTGGTCTTAACTATGAATGCAACTTCCAACAATTCTCATCATCGTGCCCTTTTTTCTGGCAATGAGTGCAAGATGATTTTTCTCCCTCTTTCTTTGTTGTAGTTGTCCTCTTATCCTTTCCTTTGCCTCTCCTTTTGAAATGTTCTTCTGAATGCTTGTGATATTCCTGACATTCTTTCCTCTACTTTCAAGGTGAGTTTCTTGCACACACACCTCATCTAAGTTTGTGGGATTAAATAATAACAATGTATGTCGAATGTAACTGTGGAGTGCACCAATATACTTCATCAAAGTTTCATGAGAATCTGAAGGAACATTTAATGCAAGTGCTTGTTTCCTAAATTCCTCTATAAAAATTTGAGCACTCTGACCTTTACCCTGTCTTAGATTTTTCCATTCTATCATGGATTTTTGAACATCACCCAATGGATAAAATTGCTTTTTCAATGCAAATGTAAATTTTGACCATGAAGAAAGGAGTTTACCATTATGCTTACTAACTTTATAATTTTTTCTCTCCCACCATACAAGAGTTGTGCCTTCTAGCCAAAAAGAATCCAACTAGATATTCACCTCTTTGTTACGAGGAAAATATCTATGGCAAGGGTTTAACCAAAACAATCGAAACAACACCCAGAAATCAACTCTAAAGTTGAAAAATATGCTAGATAAATAGAAATCCTAACAAGAGAAGGATAAGAGCCTACCTCGTCTGGACATCCGAAGAAGACCTCGACTGAGCTCATGATCAAAATATTGATGCCTGCAACTTGTCCTCAAAAGTCAATATATACAAGCATATCAAAACTATATATAAAGCTAGCGTAATCCATTGAAATGTATGACAAATATTCCCATGGAAAGTAATGTAAATTTTTTCAACATATAATTGGATGAGAAAAGAGTATTACTATTAATGTAATCAACATAAGTACATAGGTTAAAAATTACTGTAACAACACATATCAGAATTGAGAAACTAAGTCCAGAGTTGGGCCTTCACCACTTCATTCCTCCATAAAGACAAGCTCACAAGTAGTAGGATTCCATGAGGTTCTCCATCTCAATATAGGGAGATCTTGGGGGCTGGACACAAAGAGTTCAAAATTTCAAGGACAAAGAGATGCAGACTCAATATAAAGGAAATTTATCCAGAGTGTCTTTGCTCTCAATGGTTTGTGTGTCCAAAGGCTTGAATATGGCTCAATTTATAGCCTCCAAATGGAATTGAAGGGTTGGTCCAGAGCGTTTCCAGTATATGGAAGGTCAATGATCATGGATCTCGTGACATGGCATGGAAACTCGACATATTTTTTAATTTTTAAGCAGAAAACTCGATGTACATGGGTTGTAATGGAGTAACTTGCGTATACACGAGTTGTCTAACTGTAGATCACGTATATGGACAAAAATATGTATTTTTAGTTCTGGAGTGAGAAAAAGGGGAATTTAAGTCTGTAGAGGGAAATGGAAGGCCATCAAAGTAAGATGCATGGAGTGTGGAAAAAATTTCTATAACAAATTCCCCCTAATGTGTGAGGTCATAGAAGCAAATTTGATGGCTGAAATACATTATAATTCCAAGAAGTGGAGTAATGAGGACTCAGTTGGAAAAACTAGTTCTCATGAGAATATTAAAATTCATCTTGACTCTGTACACATGGCTGCCAAACTAAATTACACTGCAAATCCATGTGGATATATATCAAATAGCTGTTCATGTCCATGTATAGGAAATACAATGTGGACACATGCCATAGGTTGTCATAGTCACAAACAAGACACAATGGAGTCCAGTCTCAAAATGAACTGAAGATATCTGTATACAATGGAGTACAATATGATATTCCATGATCATTGAAGTCATATAGGTACTGGTTTGATGAAAGACAACAATAGATATGAGATCCGCTACTGTGAGCTGGAGGTCTTCTAAACTATCCTCCGAAGGTGCAAGTATACATCATGTGAATAAAGGGGTTGGAGTCGAACATAATGATATTTCATTTGATTACCGATCATTGAGGTATACCATTAACAAACGTGAGACAACCCACCAATAATGAAAGTAGGTGTCAAGGCACCAAGTACATTCCAAAAGTGTGAATAAGGGTGTTGAGGTCAAACACTTGAAGAATCCACCGATCAGGAGACATTAATGTATTCCCAACTGTCAATGGAGGGAGAACCTGCCACTGATGACTGCAAGCCTCTAAGTACTCATATAACTCTAGATCTCGATTCCAAAATAGATGAGATGAAGTCAATGGAAGGAGACCTGCTGAAAGGAGAGCATTAAGGAATATCTCATCATCTAGCACGAGGTGCAAAGCAATAGATTTATGATTAGGAAGAGCTTAGATGAATAGGATGTTCATGAACCAGTGACCATGTACATCTCTTGAGTGGACCCGATGCAAGTAGTACATGAATTTATAGACCCTCTGTCTAGCAACCAATAATGAAAATTGCTGACAAAGGAGAGGAAACCACCAATAGGGTCTAATGGAATCCAAGACACTGCATGAATCCCAATGTGTGAATAGATTTCTTACCATCGAACACAAGGGAAACCCCCCAATCAAAGACCAATGGAGAGATGTCATCTGCTGGGTTAAAGGCCAGCTACCAATGATGAAAGTAGGCTCAGGGTGCAAGGTAAGACACCAACTTCATGTGATTCTAAGGTTCACTTGTAAGGGGATGGCTGACATGCAAAGTAAAGGATTTTTGAGGAATGGCCAACACAATCTTAGACTTCCTTTGAACCAGAGCATGAGACATAGGAATAAATCAGGAAACATAGACTTAACATTGATCATTGACAAAAGTTTGTGACATAGGAGGCATCAACAAACTCTCCACAGGGACTAGAAGAGTAACTAGTTGGAGGAGTATACTATAAGTAATGAGGTCAACTTCCTAAGGTCATGCTAAACCCAAAACTTGGATGAAATGGACTCAAGAATTTTTTCTATGTTCAAAGGCGACACAACTGCTGCAGATAGGAGATTATATTCTTTTCCCGCCCATTTTTTTGTTTTTTCATAGGCAAAGAAATGCTATGATACATGAGAGGAAACGAGCGTCATGAGTAAGCAACTAGTTCCAAGAAGTGGAACATATCTATTCTCATTGCAGGAAAATGCATGCGGGACATGGACACTCTGGGGGATGTTTCCTCTACGGGTAAAGCGATGTCAAGCTGCAAAGGATATATAAAATGCACTGCTTGGCTAATGCTGAGAATTTCTAGGGAAAAATGGCTTATAACAAGAAAGAGGGAGCCGACATTAGTCTCAACAATGCAAGAAGGATAATGGGATGCAATTACAACTTAACTCACAAATGTCCTTTTTTGTAAAATTATTCCCCTAGGACCGAAAAAGTATAACATAATACCCAGGAGAACACTTCTAGACAATGGTGACTAGAGTATTAATTTTTTGTAAGTAGTCTATTTGGTCCAAAAAAGGATTAAACTTATACCAAAACATATGTCCTTTCAAAGCCATTTAATGAGCGTGAAAGAGACAAGTTCACTCGACAATCTTTTTCATTTTTTTGGGAGTCGGAAAAGAGATTAACGCAGACTCGGCGGGAGTCCCATAAGTAGTGGTTAGAATTAGATTGAGTAAGATCAATAAGGTTTGAATGAGATGTCATATCGGGACTATAAGAGACTCCCATACATATGGATTATTTTTTTCATGGGCGTTAAATGACAAAAGTGTTCTAACTAGGGTACCCATGTTTGGTAAGTCTCTACCACTTAATAATGACGCTTTTAGTAGCAGAAAGAAGGTTCTATGTCACTTCCAAATGGGTTCGAACTTAGGGCATATGAATCATGGTCATAAGATACTGCAACAATGCAAAGCACGGTGAAAACCTTCCCTATATGCCAGTGATGGAAAATACCTTCTAGAGGCACGAACGAGTTGAAGAGTGCCGGAAATCTACGAAACCCTAGAAAAACCTACTTCAAAACAGTTCTTCTATTTCTCAATTAGTTCACTTGGTTTCAAAAATATGAAATAAAAGGTAAGAAACTATAGAAAGTGGATGGAATTTGTTTACAAATAGTAAAAAACATGACATTTACCATATCATTTGAGTCTTTTCACCCACATAGTGCATTTTAGGCCATTTACCCACGATCTTCCATCGACAATTATGAGATCTACGATCAACAAAATTGCAAACTAACTGGACCAAGTAAGTACCCATGCCATCCTCTTTCATTTCAATGGTTAAATTTCTAGTTTTAGTGCCCAGATTTTGAGTATAAGAGGTCGTAATTTAGAAACTAGGGTGTAAGTGGGATGTAGTTCATCGGGTTGCGTACACGACCTCATGTACACAGGAAAGATAAATCCTTCCCATACACGACTTTCATAAGGGTATCCTACGTACAACTTCGTGAGCAAGTTTTTTGAACAATTTAATTCAAAAATTGGTGTTTCCTTTGCAGGATGGTGATTGAATGGAGGGAAAGGGAGCATGAAGAGGTTGATGCAACATTAGAAAGAGATTTAAGGGCCCAAAATGCATTGCATAGATGTGGGCTCTATAAGTTTTGGTCCATAAAATGGATGAGGGCCCAAGTGAGGTTGCTCGAGACACTGGTAAACTATTGGGATCCAGAGACTGAGTCATTCAACCTTCATGGTCAACCATTGAGGATTGAAGTGGAAGATATCTACTTCATAACATGATTATCTTTCCAAGGTGAGGTGGTGAATCTAAAATGTCGAGGGGATAGAGGTGGGCAGACTATGGAGGAGTACATCACCACCTACTGCATTGTAGGTACATAGAAAGTGGGGAGCCAGCTCCCTATTAGGGCTATTGAGAGCCCGAGTTTCAAGATCGTCATCCTAGTACACATGTATATCAGGATCTACCTCATTGCATTAGGAGTCAAGGCCGCTCATGTTCTATGCCGTGGAGTGTTTGAGACCCACGATTTATGATTGGTGCACCTCACTACTGGCCAATATGAAGAGCCAGTTGACAGATTGCAAACTTGGTAGGATGAGGAACTTTGGGTTCGCATCCATACTGTGTATTTTTTTCTTTGAGAGAGTTCCATCTCTAAGCCCGATAGTAAATATTACTCCACATGATGTACGCGATCCAACCATGTCATAGTGGACCGATGTGATGCGGTGGCTAGAAGGTGGTAGGGTGCCAACCCCCTACAACAATGAGTTATTCCACTAGTGGCGACGATAAATCATTGTGATCGATGACTAATCCTATGAGGGGATAGACTACCGAGGAGACTGAGATATTCCATTTCCATTGGAATCCACCTTCAGAGAGATCGGTGAGCATTGATTTTATATACTTCATTTTTTTGTGTTTTTTCAATTTGATAGAGGTAAACAAAAAACACAAATAATTTTGTATGGTATCATGTATTAATGGTTATTTCTTTGACGCAGATGTAGGTCCACGATTACTAGAGGGATATCAATGACATCGATGTAGAGGCTAAGGAGATGAGATGGTAGGTGAGGATGTAGAGATATTCCTCCAAAATGTGCAGGGAAACCTCTCTCATTTGACACACCGGGTTCCTATGGTGCAAGTGGAGGATTTGCCAGAGGCGATGCAACAACAAGTGGTGGGTGTACCCTGTGCGTGGGTGAGACTCTTCCAGCATCTCGCAAATTCCATAGTGTGTTATCATGACACACACCCAAGATTTCAGGTATCGATGTCGTGTTTATATGATGTACTAGACGTATATGTATTCTAGGGCTACAAGCCCCATTTTGTACTATGACACCACATTTTATTTTTTGAAATATATATAAAAAAATAATTTGGTCTTTGGCTTTACTTTCATATCTTATAATGGATGTATTAATGTATGTTTTTGTTCCTTAGTTATGTGACAAATTCCAATCTAAAATGTAATTAGCATATGCATCAGATACTTGATTAAAACTTCTATGTACATGATTGTAAGTAGTAAAATGAAAATGTCGTTCTAAAAGTCGTACTCGAAGGAAACATTGGAGTAGAGTAGGATCTCTGACCTGATAACTGTCGATCAATTGACATACAACTAACTAGGAATCCAAGTGAACTTCTAAAGACCGAACACCATATGAAATGGCGTTGCACAATAACTCTATAATTGTGCTATACTCAACCACATTGTTCGTTGATAGTGCTAGACAAACGCCACCTAAAGACACCAGTTGTCCCTCAGGTGAATAGATAACCCAAGCGACGGAAACCATGTTCCGAGTATGACGACTAGAATCATACATGAATCCTAAGAGCACCAACTATTCCATTGACATCTTCCAACCAAGGGAAAACTCAATAAGCAAGTCGTCGACACTAGAAATAAAAAGTGAAATATATACACTAACATACATTAGTATAAAAAGGTCATGCTCAAGCTCAGAGGCTCAAGCGTAATATCGTTTAAGATAGAGTTCATTTATGGGCTCATCCAATAAATTCCCTTCATAATCTTCTAATTCGTAGGCTCCTTTTTCAAGGATACATCACACGATGTAAGGAGTGTGCCACATGGGATTAAAATTTTCTGCCCCTAATGGTTCTTTAGCTTGGTCATAGAGAAGGACCAAGTCACCCTCAACATACAACCGAGGATGGACAAACTTATCATATTGGGCCTTAACACATTGTTTATTTGCCTCGATGGATGTAGTGGATCTGATCTAGGTGTACAAGGCGTTCTTCGAGATCAGTTGTGTAAGGTAGGATCTCTATTTCCAAATTGAGAGAAGGGCTTTCACATTCAATAGGAAGAATCAAATCCACCCCGTGAACTAATTGAAATAGTGAGAAAACAATGGAAGTCTTTACCGTGGTTCGATATGCCCATAGTATAGGGTAAAGCATCACATGCCAGTTAGATTTACTTTGCCTGACAGTCTTTTGCAAAATGGTCTTAACAAATTTATTCACGGCCTCTACTTGTCCATTTGATTGGGGATAGTACGGTGACAAATGGTCATGTTTAAAACCCAGTCTAGATGCTAACTCTGTCATCACTTTATTCTGGAAGTGACTTCCATGATCAGTGAAAATATCCTTTAGTATTCCAAACCAAGCTATAATATGATTGAATACGAAAAACGCCGTAGTCTCACCGTTAGATTTAACGGTAGGCATGGCCTTAGCCCATTTATTGAAATAATCCATGACCATAATAATGTGATGATGCCCCCCAACCAAGGCTAAGTTGCTATCCATGAAATCCACCCCCCACTTAATGAAGGGACCAATGATAATGACTGGGTCCAGAGGGGCACGGTGCAAGCACATCTTACGAGTGAACACCTAGCAAGGGTGACACTTCTTGACCGTTTCAACGCAATCTTTAGAAATTCACAGCAAAAAATAATTGGCTCACAATATTTTTTGGGATGTCACAAGTCTAGATAAGTGACCACCACATGCCCCACTATGGCAGTCATTGAGAACAAATTCAACCTCTTCGTGAGTCAAACAACGATGCAAAATATTATCCACCCCTCGATGATATAATGTATCACCGATAATGATGTAGTTTTTGGTCTGATCGCGTATACGCCATCGGTCATCTCTCGAAAGATGCCGAGGAATATTCAGGGTTTGAATGTAGATTAAAATATCCTCATACTAGGGGTCCGAAGACAAGATAAGGAATATGTGTTCATCTCTGAATGAATCATCATGAAAAATGTCCTCATCCTACCTAGGGAAGTCTAACATCAGTTCTGCAAGAACTAGTGACTTATTGGATTTCACAGAAGAAATGAAAATCAAATTCCTGTAGAATCGCAATCCATTTATTGTACTCCCTCTATGATACACCGTGTAAGGAAATATTGAAATGGATTGATATCCACAACTATGGTAGTCTTTCATAGTAAGATATAATGACGTAATCAATGAACCGCATGCACTATTGCTAAGGCTAGCTTATCTACATGTCAATACTTAAGTTTAGGACCAATTAGATTTCAGATAACATAATAGATAACATGCTCATGGAGCTCATCATCCTCCTAAAATAGAACCATACCAATTGTCCCGTCAGATGTGGAAATATAAAGAATGAAATCTCTACTGTAGTTCGGGGGCTTCAACAGAGGCGTCAATACTAGGGATTTATTAAGATCATTGAAGGATTCCTGGGCTCACTCATCCCATATGAATGGAGTGTATTTCTTCAAAATATGCATGCAACCCTTAGTTATACTGAAATAGTTCGCTACAAAAAGACGCTCGATGTTATCCTTCCCCTGTAAACCTTGAAGTTGTCAAATATTACGTAGGGGAGGCAATCAGAGTATTGCCTCAACATTCATAGGATCCACTATGATCCCATGCTCAAAAAATATGAAACCCAAAATGTGGTCAGACCTAACGCAAAAGATGCATTTGTGAGGGTTCAACCGAATGCGATAATAACAACATCTCTCAAATACAAGTTGAAGCCTGAAGGTGAGTCAAATTATCAACCCTCTTTTGAGAGTGAGCAACGAGATCATCTAAATAGGCTTCGACACTGTGTTTAAGATCATGAAACACAAAGGCCATGGAGTGTTGGAAGGTTGCTCCAATGTTTTTAAGACTAAAAGTAATTTTTGAATATGAAAAGGTACCCCAAGGAAAAATAAACTCCATCTTGGGTTTAATTTGAATTTGATTATAACCTGAAAATTCATCCATAAAACAAAATACTTCACTTCCCACACACTAATCAATAATTTGATCAATGAAAGGAGTGGGGAAATTATCTTTAGGACAAGATTTGTTCAGGTCCCTAAAATCCATACATATGTGGATGGTTCATTGCTTCTTATCCACAGGAATGAGGTTGGACACCAATTCAGTTATAGGAACCAGGTAGATGAAGCCAATGTTGAAAAAATTCTCCACTTATACCTTAATAGCAGGGGCCTTCCTAGGATTTACAACTCCAAGTCTTTGTCGAACACGTTTAGAATTCAAATAAGTTTTAGTTTTGTGTTCGAAAATATTGGGGTCGATCACTAGCATCTCTTCATATGACCAAGCAAATACATCTCATAAATATTTGAAGAGATCGATGTAGTTTTGAATTTCTTTAGGCGAACAATCTGCACCAATATGTACATTTTAAATTATACCAGGGGTTCGAGAGATGCCAATCATGACAGTGGGAGAAATATTATCCATGTTTTCTTCGACATATACACCATGCGTATCTAACGGAACCACGATGTGACCAAACATCTCACTCAAGGTGGACCTACACTCATCCTATTCAATCCATTCAATCCCTGGGAGAAAATAAGATCTATGATGAAGGTCATCCCAAGACCTATATGCACCATACATGGCCTCTATGATGGCTTCATCTGAGGGTAAAGTATCGTCGAGGTAGTCATGCGAATAAGATGATTCGACAACCCATATGGGCTCTAAGACGAGATCTGTTAGTCTCTAACTTTGTTCTTGATTAAGTGAGTATCCCTAATCTTAAATCCTCCCCGCTTATACTTTGTTGCTTGAAGTTTGACTTTTACCCCTTGGTTTGATTTGTCATGTTTTGCATTTTTTCACTTTAAAATGATTTTCTTAAGTTTTTGAAGGTTTAGGATTTGATTTGATGGATCTTGCCACATCACTTGTCTATTTCATTTTTGAATTTTCAAAACTTTTGCCAAATTATGAATGACGCTACAGGAATAGTGCTATTCTGGCAACGCTAAGGACAATCATGTTTTGACATGCGCCAACTAACCCTGATCACATCATAATTGCACAAATCATGATTGGAGGATCTGCATGCCTCTCCATGATCTTTTCTCGAGTTGATGCTATAGTTTTAACCATCATATGCAAGGGATCGAGTTGTACCAGCTTGACCTGCATCAAATCAAGCATGTCTTGATATTATTAAAAGAGAATATCACCTACTATTCTAATGTATCATATATTTTGTGCAAAGATTGAATTGGAAACAAAAGTGATTTTTTGTTTCTAACAGTCACGGGTTTCAAAATTCTCAGTTCCAAACCATGCAGAGCTGTTTACAGAGCTATACCAACAACATGGCACCAAAGAAGAGTGGACAGATCATTAGATTGGAACCTGAGGGCACATATTTACTTGAAGCATACCCACAAATGGCGCAGAGGTTTAAAGATGCACGTTGGTTTGAGTTTTTCACAACCTTCTAGGGACACAATGAATAGGTCTCAATGATCTTCGCACAAAATGTTGATGGTTTTAAAGTTGTAATTGGGAAATTATTGATGATGGTCACTGGACACTCAATTGCAAGAGCCTGCAAATTTCCAATTGGTGGATAAAGGTGGTGGAAGAAAGAGAATGTGGTTATGGAGTTCATGAATCAATTCTTGATACCAGAAAAACAAAACCCTAACTGGAAAAAGGGAATACCACATAGCTGGATCAGAAAGGAATGACATACTGCTTTGATAATCATCCATAGGTATATTACCTATGAGGGTAGGTTTTCACTGGTTTACATTTATCATATCAGACTGTTAATGCACATTAATGGAGATTATCCTCTCAATTTACCATATTTCCTACTGAAGAGTTTATCTAAAATGTCCAAAAGGGTGTAGTCTCATCCTGCTACAACCAAAGGCAATCTTTTTCACCGAGTTTTAATAAAGACATTGGTTATATCCCCTTTGAATGAAGTCCAAAGATATTGGGATTGCCTAATCCAATCTTTAGGTAATGATCCACAATCAAGCAAATCTAAAAAGGCCAAAGGGAAGAAATCAACTATACAAAGACATATTGGTACAGTCAATGAGTCCCCAATTAAGGAAGAAACATATGCAACTAGGGTAACAAGGGCTAGAAAAAGGAAGATGCAAACTCAACAAATCGTTGGGGATGCTCCTGTAGGTAAAGGTTAGGAAGAAGCTACCACCAATAGAGGTAATAAATCAAAACCAGATGCAAATATTGATATATTTCTTGATCCAGAGATAAAGATGGAAGTAGATGAGGATGAAGATTATAATGTAAACCCAATTCAATCAAGCATAAACATAAATCGACAATTAAGAAAAGTGCCAAGGGAAAAAAATAGAGGAAGAAACCTACACCTGTGCCTAAATACCCTAGGAGAAACTCCACTAGGGATGTCAATAAATTCAAGTTAAACTCCAAGGATATGTTTTATCCATCCATTAAAAAAGAGAACCTTATAGTCATAGAGGATAATTTTGAAGATTCTAAAACATGAATCAAGGAACAAGCAAAAATACCTTCTTTGCACAGGAATGAGAAAGAAACTAAGAACTCAGGAAAAACACAAGGAAAAGGAAAACAAGTTGCTCAATACTCTATGAGACCTATGACAAGAGAAACCACCAGATCATCAAAAGCTAAAGCTGTGTTTAAAGGTACAGGTGGGGTTTCTGATGACAAAGAGTATCCTTCTGCAGATCCAGATCAGATTCCAGATCTTCCAGAGGCCAGGGACTCAGATAATACTGATGATGAAGTTTGTAGCTCAGAATTATCCCCAAAATACCAAATCAAATTGAGAAAACCTCACGCTTCTATAGACCTGAACAAACCCACACTTGTAGAAGAATTCCTAGAGTTTAAAGTTAAGGTTAGAAGTCAAGATAACTCGAATGGATAACTCAGTCAAGATTAAGTCCAAATTTTGTGGGAATTGATAAGTTGCTGTAAAAGCATTTTGGGTTAAGCTGTTGAGATGTTTACTCTATTGGCAATGTAAGTGATCGTTTGAGCTGATCCTCCTAGAAGATAGGAATTGACCAGATCATGTTACTAATAGAACACTAGAAAATAAGATCTATTGTCATATTTTGTATAGTTTAAATAGACAGATGAAAGACTGTATTAAGGTCAAAAAGTTGGGATTTCAGGGACCTGTTTTGAACTCTTTGTAAGAAATTTTTATTCTACATTGATACTTAATGGTAAAGACATGTTGATGGTCATATTTTCTCTCATTTCATTCTATTT
This sequence comes from Picea engelmannii, assembly GCA_009831015.1. Classification (NCBI taxonomy): domain Eukaryota; kingdom Viridiplantae; phylum Streptophyta; class Pinopsida; order Pinales; family Pinaceae; genus Picea; species Picea engelmannii. The sequence continues at coordinate 75,343 of ML791205.1, forward strand.
CTTTTCTTGCTTGAGATCATTTTTCAGTTGCAATGCATTGATTTCTTGGTCTTAATTAATACATTGAAGATTTTGCTGTTATTGTTTATTATCAAGATTTGATTTTCAAACACATGTTCTTGTTTCTAAATTACATTTTGAGAAAACAAATCCATATGGGGTTGACAAATTGAATACTTCCATATTTCCTCTCTTTATTTTCCGTATTTGTCTGATCTATTTATGTGGCTACCCTTTAACAAATCAATGGGATATCTCTTGGCTTTATTTTGAACCCCATGTTTACCTTGAAACCTTGAACCATATTTCAACCATCCTTAAAAAATCCAATTCATAAAACCCTTAAAATATTATTGCAATAACCTGATGATGCCCTAGATTTCCCTCTAACAGTCAAGTGCAATTTTAGGGACTAACATATTTTGGCGCCACTGCCAGGGATCGAAGGAACGAATATATTTTCCTTGGGAGAATGACATGATTAGATTCAAATCTTGATGGTAAACAAGATTTTGGAAAATTACATGAGACTGTGATTTTTCACGTGGCTACTCCTTTGTAATAATTATGGCTCCCAAAAGAGAATTCAAAGGACATAAAAATCCTCCAAATTCTTCATCATCTACAAAGAAACGAGTTACTAGAAAAAACCCAGACCGAGAGCCTGTTGCAGTAGTACCAGACCCTGAAAAATTATTAAGAAAACCTAAAATTATTCGTGGACAATCCTCTCTCTCAAAGGGAAAATTGTCTTCAACCAACTCTCAAGGACAGTATTTTGAAATTATAAAACTCCAATCAGATGAAGAAGTAATTCCTGAAAGTGAAATTAAGCTTGTCATTGGGCTTGTTACAGTTTCCTTTCCTTCAACTATTTCAGAACTAACTCTAAATCAATGGAAATTGTTTGCTGAGCTCATTGAAGAGGAACAAGAAAATACTTTGTCTATAGCTGAAGCTTTGAGAGATTACATCAAAGATATTAAAAGTGAACCATAAACACTCTCTTCATCATCTCAGTCTTTCTCTTCTGAAGAAAATAAACCACGTTATTCATCTTTTGAAAACCCTCTTTTTTCTGGGATCATCATCCTACTCTAGTCCATAAAAGAAACCTATGTTTTCTGAAGCTCAAGAACTATTATCAGCACAACTAAGTTGCTTCACACAAGGGACATTTTCTCTTTCTACATCACCAATTTTGCTTACTCCTAAAGTTTAAACACCAAAGATAGAAAATATGGCTGTAAATAGAATGGATGCAATTGTTGCAGACATATATGCACCATTAATCCTTCCACAAGTCATGTATGCTTTCCCACCAAATGATTATATGAAATATTTGCCCAGATTTAATGGAGGAGGAGGAGTTACTGTTGAAGAGCATTTAAATTATTTCTACAGTTTTGCAGATAATTTTAATGTAGAGCATGCAGATGTTTGGATGAGACTTTTTGTGTAGAGTTTGGATGGTGAAGCAAGAAAATGGTTCAGGATCTTGCCACCTAATTCAATTGCTGATATTGATGCTTTGGATGACACCTTTTTAAGACATTGGGTAGATAAGAAAGACTACTTATATTACATTACTGAATTTGGTGCCTTAAAAAGAAAACAAGGTGAATCAATATCTGATTTTACAAAAAGTTCAATAAAATGTATAGTAAAATTCCAGATGAAATTAAACCTTTAGAAACATCAGCCAAAATCACCTTTGCCAATGCTTTTGATGCTGAATTTTCTTTGTTACTGAGAGAAGGAATGTTTGTTACTCTGAGCCTGATGCAGGAAGTAGCTATTGAGGTAGAATCTAACATACTAGCATAAGATAAGTTAAAGTCCATGGGTGATAGAGACAGGAAAAACAGAAAGAAAAGCTTCCTTCCTCCTCCCACACAACATCTGATTCTAAGATAGATGAAATGGATAAAATTTTGAAGACCTTGACATCTAAGATGGCTAGGTTGAAAATGGAACAAAAACAACCCAATAGACCTACACAGGAAGGTGGATACAAAAATCCTAATCAGTTTAGGAGGCCAAATAATGTACCTCAAATCCTACCAAGATAAAGGAAGAATCAAGAAGATCAAAAAGTTTTTCCTCCTTTCCAAAATAATACTGTATAAGAGATGGAAGAAGAAGATGATACTGAAGATGACCATGTCGTACATTTAAATGATTCAGAATCATCCCCTACTCATTTGACACAAAATGATTATGAAGATGCTTTGATATTAAATCAATTTGGATAAGGGGTTGCTGATGAGGTTATCTAGAAGGAACCTAAAAGAAAGAAATATGATCCTAGATCCAGATCAAATACACCTAAGGTGGATATACCTGTTTCAACAAAGAAGGCCAGTACTCTAGTCAAATCAGGGATCAATAAAGACAGTCCTGGGATTCAAATAGATCAACAATTAAGGAAACCTATCAAGGTTAGTACTACAGAGTTAAAAGAAACATAAAATGTTTTTTCTTCGTTCATCTTGGAGCATGAAATTAAGAAGATTAAAATTTCTATACCTCTAATAGAACTAATGAAAACATATCCTTTTAGGAAGATTGATCTCAAGGAATTATAACCTCCTGCTCAGGTCACCTTTTTAGATACTATCAACCTTGAAGATGAGAATCCTTCTATAACCATTGGACCTCATATGGAAGACATAATTGATGCTTCTCCTCCTTTATACATATCATTGAATATTCATGACAAAATATTGCATAATTATTTAATGGATTCAGGGGCTTCACACAATGTCATGCCAAAAGTGGTAATGGATGAATTAGGGTTAGACATCACTAAACCCTACCTTGACCTATATTATTTTGACTCCAGGAAAGTTAAATGTCTAGGAGTCATCAAGGACATAGTTGTTACTCTTTCCCAGTTACCTATGAAAAGTGTGGTATTGGATGTTATTGTGGCTAACATACCTCCAAAATTTGGAATGCTTCTATCAAGATCTTGGGCTAAGAAAGTAGGAGGCACTTTATAGATGGATCTCAGTTATGCTACCATACCTTTTTTTGGTGGATAACATCGGAGATTGTACAAGGAAGTAAGACTGGATTACTTGGTAAGTGATCATTAAAACCCTAGTAATCATCATATATATGATGTAGAAGATGATCTTGGCTCCTCTATTTTTCATATTGGTGATCAGATGGTAGAAACATCAGTTAGAAAAATAACACCTACAGTTGGAGACAGTGCAAATTTTTTTGTCTGGAAAATGTATTTTGATGGGGCTTGTTCAAAAGAAGGTTATGGGGTCAGGATTGTTTTCATTTCTCCTACCCAAGAAGTCATTCCTATGTCATATAAACTTGAATTTGATACAACCGATAACATCAGTGAATATGAAGCTTTGTTGTTAGGATTGAAGGCTGCTAAAGATATGGGTATAGAACAACTTTCTGTGTTTGGAGAGTCATAGCTCATTATCCATTAGATTAAAATTTTTTATCAAACCAAACAACAAAGGTTAAAACAATATAGGAATGAAGTCTGGGATTATGTGGATAATTTCTTCTTGGCATTCAATATCACTTTTGTGCACATGAATTTGAATCAACAGGCTGACTCTTTAGCACTTGCAACCAGTAACTTTAAGACCCCAATGTTTCCTAATTTAAAATTTGAGATTGAGGTTAGAAACAAACCCTCAATACCAGATAACATAAAAAATTGGTAGGTTTTAAATACGATCATGATATTCAAATATTTTTAAAGACTATTGAAGAATTTTCCAATATTTCAATAGATCAGGACAATGAAGATGATGATGTAGAGGTACATGATGCAAATGTTCTTCAAGACAACGTTGCTAGGCGCAAAATCATTGAATTGAAAACAAATCATCTGCCTAAAGGTTTGGTTCCACTTGAGATATTGTTTGATCACAATGATGTTTCCAGAAAGGGTGTTATTCATACATAAGAGATTGATGTAGTGGACTATGATATCAATTCTGATTTAAATCCCATGATGGTTAAATTATCCAGAAAACTGTCAGAAAAACAGAGAGACATATATGTCAATTTGATGAAGTAGTATTTAGATGTATTTTCCTGGTCTTATGAAGACCTAAATATTTTTGATACAAAGATTATGCAACACAAGATTCCTCTGAAGCCTGGATCAAAACCTTTTAAGAAGAATTCTAGGCAATTTAATCCTTTATTGTTACCCATAATAGAAAAAAGAGATAAAAAGGTTATTGGATGCCAAACTTATAGTGCCACTGAGATACTCAGAGTGGGTAGCTAATCTAGTACCTGTCATAAAGAAGAGTGGAGAAATAAGGCTCTGTGTGGACTTCAGGAATTTGAATAGGTTCTCTTTAAAAGACAATTATCTATTACCAAAAATGGATCATATTTTACAAAGAGTAGTAGGGGAGAAGAAGATTTCTATGCTAGATGGCTATTCAGGGTACAATTAGATATCAATAATGGAGGAGGGCAAGAAGAAAACAACTTTTACCACTCCCCGGGGCACTTTCATGTATGAAAAGATGCCCTTTGGATTGATATATGCAGGAGCAACCTTTCGGAGGGGTATGGACATTGCTTTCATTGGTGAGAAAGATAGGTTTGTGGTTATTTATCTTGATGAAATCACTGTATTTTCAACATCTGATGAAGAACATTTACAACATTTGAAGTAGACATTTGAGAAATGCAGGAGGTACGATATATCACTTAACCCTAAAAAATCTCATTTTTTCATGGAAGAAGGAAACATTTTGGGACATATTGTTTCACCTGAAGGTATTAAAATAGATCATGAAAGAGTAAAATCTGTCTAGCAGATAGACATTCCAAGGAACAAGAAGTCTATCCAATCCTTCATAGGTAAAATAAATTTTTTAAGGAGATTTATACCCAATTTTGCAGAAATTATCAAGTACATTACTGATATGTTGAAAAGGGATGCATAAATCAAATGGATACCAGAAACTAAATAATCTTTTGAGAAGATTAAGCAAGCTCTTGTTCAGGCCCCTGCTCTCATTAGTCTGGATTACTCCAAGGGATTTCATGATTTTTTCATTTGCCTCTAAAGACACCATAGTTGTTGTTCTTATGCAAAGGAATGATCAAGGGTATGAGCAACCCATATCCTTCTTCAGCAAAACCCTTAGAGACTCTGAACTGAAATATGATATAATGGAGAAACATGCATATGCTCTGGTGAAGGCTTTAAAATATTTCAAGGTATATGTTCTACAATATGAAATCACTGCATATGTGCCAAATAGTGCAGACAAAGAAATTTTAGTTTAGCCTGATTGTGAAGGAAAGAGGGGAAAGTGGATAAAAAACATTTTTGGAGTACAATTTGACTATAAATCCCAATCAACTGATAAAAGGTCAAGGCCTTGCCAAATTAATGACATATTCAAATTTCAAAGCAATTGGGTTGTATCATCTCTCAAGTAAATCAAAAAAGTTCTTCATTCTAGATTGAAGAAACTGACTCACAGGTAAACAAAATATATTCTTCTTCACCATGGTACAACAATATTGTATTTTTTTTGTTGAATCTTCAATCTCCTCCTAAATTGGATAAATGAAAGTTCAAATCACTTAAATTAAAATCAGTAAAGTATTGCATTATTGATCAAATTCTTTTCTGGAAAGATCCTAATGGGATCTTGTTGAGGTGTGTTGATGAAGAAGAGGCTAAACAATTTTTTTTGTGATATACACCATGGTGTTTGTGGAGGTCATAACCATTGGAAAGCTACTTCTTTCAAGATTCTCAGAGCAGGCTATTACTGACCAGTCCTGTTTTTAGACATTTTTTCTCAGGTTAGGGCATGTGAACCCTGTCAAAAGTTTGCAGGAAAGCATAAACTTATGTCTCTGCCTCTGAAACCCATCATTTCTCATAGAGCATTTCAACAGTGGGGCTTGGAATTCATCAGGAAAATCAACCCTTCATCTTCTGGACAACATAAGTGGATTTTTATAGCCACATATTACTTTACAAAGTGGATTGAAGCAATTCCAACTCAGAATGCAACATACAAGGTAATCATGGAATTTCTTGAAGGACATATTTTTTCTAGGTTTGGCTGTCCTAAGAAGATAGTTACTGACAATGTTCAAGCTTTCAAATCAAAATCCATGATTTATTTCCGCAATAAGTATAATATCAAATTGGTCCACTCTACTCCTTACTATCTCCAAGGAAACGGGTTAGCAGAGTCACCCAATAAGAGTCTCATAAGGATTATCAACAAACTACTTGCAGAAAATAAAAGGTCATGGGATTCTGAGTTAAAGTTTTCCCTATGGGCTGATCGTATCAATAACAAGAAGTCTATTGAAACCTCCCCTTTCCAGATGGTGTATGGAACATAAGCCATTTTTCCAACTCAATTGGGTTTACAAGTTTTAAAATTTTTGCAAGAAGAGTTAGAAGAACCCAATGATATCCAAAGGAGAGTTTTTTCAGATGCTTGAGGTTCAGCAGGTGAAAGAAAAGATGGATCAAAAAGATGCCGTTCACCAGAGAAAAGTCAAAGCCACATTTGATAAGGGAACCAAGAAAGATGTTTTCAATGAAGGAGATTTGGTACTAAGGCAGGATGCTAGAAGAGAGGACAAACCAAACCATGGTAATTTTGAAAACTTATAGTATGGTCCTTTCAGAATAGCCAAGGTCATGAATAACAATACTTTTCTCTTACATAATATGGATGACATTGAAATTTTTGGAGGCCCAGTGAATGGGAGATTCTTGAAACATTACTTTATTTAAAGATTTATCAAAGGTTTCAGTTTGTACAATAGGTTTTTCTTTCAATAAAGACTCCATATACCCAATGGAATTGTTTTTACACAATTGTTTTGTAAATAAAGGACGACAGAGCAGGGAAATCAGAGAATCATAAGCAAGGTAAAGGTATTGGTCTGTAGATCTTAAAGTTTCCTCATAAAAACTTTACCCCCAGAAGGAGCCAGTGTTAGTCTCTAACTTTGTTCTTGATTAAGTTAGTATCCCTAATCTTAAATCCTCCCTGCTTATACTTTGTTGCTTGAATTTTGACTTTTACCCCTTGGTTTGATTTGTCATGTTTTGAATTTTTTCACTTGAAAATGATTTTCTTAAGTTTTTTAAGGTTTAGGATTTGATTTGATGGATCTTGTCACATCGCCCGTCTATTTCATTTTTGAATTTTCAATTTTTTTGCCAAATTATGAATGGAGCTACAGGAATAGCACTATTCCTGCAAGGCTAAGGATAATCATGTTTTGACATGCGCCAGCTAAACCTGATCACATCATAATTGCACAAATCATGGTTAGAGGATCTGCATGCCTCTCCACGATCTTTTCTTGAGTTGATGATGCGGTTTTAACCATCATATGCAAGGGATCAATTTGTACTAGCTTGACCTGCATCAAATCAAATAGGTCTTGATATTATTAAAAGAGACTATCACCTGCTATTCTAATGTATCATATATTTTGTGTAGATATTGAATTGGAAACAAAAGAGATTTTTTGTTTCTAACAGTCACAAGTTTCAAAATTATTAGTTCCAAACCTCGTAGAGATGTTTACAGAACTATACCAGCAACATGGAACTGAAGAAGAGTGGACAGATCATTAGATTGGAACCTGAGGGCACATAATTACTTGAAGCATACCAACAAATGGCACATAGGTTTAAATATGAAGGTTGGTTTGAGTTTTTCACAACCTTCCAGGGACACGATGAACATGTCTCAATGATCTTCGCACATAATTTTGATGGTTTTGAAGTTTTAATTGGGAAATTACTAATGATGGTGACTGAACACTCAATTGCAAGAGCCTGCAAATTTCCAATTGGTGGATAAAAGTGGTGGAAGAAAGAGAATGTGGTTATGGAGTTCGTGAATCAGTTCTTGATACCAGAAAAAAAAAACCCTAACTGGAAAAAGGGAATACCACATAGCTGGATCAGAGAGGAATGGCATACTGCTTTGATAATCATCCACATGTATATTACGTGTGAGGGTATGTTTTCACTGGTTTACATTTATCATATCAAACTGTGAATGCACATTAATGGATATTATCCTCTCAATTTACCATATTTCCTACTGAAGAGTTTATCTAAAATGTCCAAAAGGGTGCAGTCTCATCCTTCTATAGCCAAAGGGAGTCTTTTTCACCAAGTTTTAATAAATACATTGGTCATATCCTCTTTGAATGAAGTCTAGAGACCCTGGGATTGGCTAATCCAATCTTTAGGTAATGATCCACAGTCAAGCAAATCTAAAAAGGCCAAAGGGAAGAAATCAACTATACAGAAACAGATTGGTACAATCAATGATTCCCCAATTAAAGAAGAAAAATCTACAACTAGGGTAACAAGGGCCATCAAAAGGAATATGAAAACTCAAAAAGTCATTGGGGATTCTCCTGTAGGTAAAGGTCAGGAAGAACATACCACCAATAGAGGTAAGAAATAAAAACCAGATGTAGATATTGATATATTTCTTGATCCATAGATAAAGATGGAAGTAGATGTGGATGAAGATTATAATGTAAACCCAATTCAATCCATAGTCAAACATAAACATAAATCGGCGATTAAGAAAAGTGCCAAGGCAAAAAAACAGAGGAAGAAACCTACACATGTGCCTAAATACCCTAGGAGAAACTCCACTAGGACTGTCAATAAATTCAGGTTAAACTCTAAGGCTATGTTTGATCCATCCATTAAAAAAGAGAACCTTATAGTCATAGAGGATAATTCTGAAGATTCTAAAACATGCATCAAGGAACATGCATAAATACCTTCTTTGCACAGGAATGCGAAATAAACTAAGAACTCAGGAAAGACACAAGGAAAAGGAAAACAAGTTGCTCAGTACTCTATGAGACCTATGACAAGAGCAATCACTAGATCATCAAAAGCATAAGCTGTGTTTAAAGGTATAGGTGGGGTTTCTGATGACAAAGAGTATCCTTCTGCATATCTAGATCAGATTCCAAATCTTCCAGAGGCCAGGGACTCAGATAGTATTGATGATGAAGTTCATAGCTCAGAATTATCCTAAAGATACCAGATCAAACTGAGAAAACCTCAGGTTGCTATAGACCTGAACAAACTTTCACCTGTAGAAGAATTCCCAGAGTTCAAAGTTAAGGTTAGAAGTGATAAAGACAATATTAAGGAGCTACAGAAAATGGTGAAGCAGTTAAAGAAAGAAAAATTTTGGGTGGAGCAATGGAACGCTAGACAACAAGAGAAGATACATGGTTTCAAGAAAAAGATAAAGGAACAAAAGTCACTTCTCAAGGAGCTGTGAGAATCTAATTTCAAATTGTATTGGCACAATATTGTGCTCACAACTAAGCTGAAGCAGAGGAATACCAAAGCCAGTGCAATCATTATATCATGATAGCATTATGAAGTCCCTTCATGCAAATTTTTGCAAGTTTTAGTGATATTTAATCAAGGAGTAAAAGATAATCAATTTGATTGTGACCTAATAGATTTTGATAACTCGAATGGATAACTCAGTCAAGATTAAGTCCAATTTTTTTGGGATTTGATAAGTTGCTGTAAAAGTATTTTGGGTTAAGATGTTGAGCTATTTACTATATTGGAAATGTAAGTGCTCATTTGAGATGATCCTCCTGGAAGATAGGAATTGACCAGATCCTGTTACTAACAAAACACTAGAAAATAAGACCTGTTGTCATATTTTGTATATTTTAAATAAATGAAAGACTATATTAAGGTCGAAAAGTTGGGTTTTCAGGGACCTGTTTTGAACTCTTTGTAAGAAAGTTTTATTCTACATTGATACTTAATGGGAAAGACATGTTGATGGTCCGATTTTCTCTCATTTCATGTTCTATTTATTTTCTTGCTTGAGATCATTTTTCAGCTGCAATGCATTGATTTCTTGGTCTTAATTAATACAATGAAGATTTTGCTGTTATTGTTTATTATCAATATTTGATTTTCAAACACATGTTCTTGTTTCTAAATTACATTTTGAGATAAGAAATCCATATGGGGTTGACAAATTGAATACTTCCATATTTCCTCTCTTTATTTTCCTTATTGTCTGATCTATTTATGTGGCTACCCTTTAACAAATTAGTGGGATATCTCTTGGATTTATTTTGAACCTCATGTTTACCTTGAAACCTTGAACCAACTTTCAACCATCCTTAAAAAATCCAATTCATAAAACCCTTAAAATATTATTGCAATAACCTGATGATGCCCTAGCTTTCCCTCTCACAATCAAGTGCAACTTTAGGGACTAACATGATCCACCTCGTCCGTCCATGAGCAAGGAGGATCCCAGTAGCTTCTAGTATAACTTGATATGAAATATCTATTGCGAATAGTGGCATTGCCATCTCGATGTGTGAATGACCTTCATATGACACATTTGTAGAAGGTAGGGTCCATGGGTCATTAAGATATGACGTACATAAATGAACAGACTATAGTGATGATGAAGACTCACCGAAGATGGCATTGATGTGTGCGATTGGTGTTGAGAAATTGAAAGTTCCCATCAAGGGGGAGTACATATCGACACCAAAATTCTCTGTTGCCTGCTAAGAATTATCAACAATGGGGACCAAGGGTCCCACAGATGCAATAGGACTAGGATGCACAAAGGACAACTGGTCGATCGTCACTATCTTCCCTTCACGAGGAAAGCATAAAACACAAAAAACCAATGATGCAACAACTTTCATAGCGTAATTCCAATTATGCCCCAGTAAAAGGTTGTAGTTGAGAGGCGCATCAACCACCTCGACCTCGACCTCCATGGTATTTCSACCTAATTGGACCGAGAAAGCAGGAAGAATACAATCGGGTCTGAATGAACGCCCATYGAATGCAGTCAACATGGTCATGGACTGAAAGCGATGGAGAGCCAATGGATTTCCAACAAGATAAAGACATAACATATGTCRAAGCACCTTCATCAATGATAATAYGCTTGATGGTGACATTTAAACCCTMCACATGGATATGAAAGGCCACATGATAAGAAAGCGAGGCTTGACATCCGCAACATCAAACTTGATAACTTTTGAGCCACTCGGTTCTAGAGCTCCTAAAGAGGATAACAAGGCATTCCTCTGTGTGGAACTCATCTAGAGCACMTTTAAGGCCGACATCACTTATGGTGTTTGGCCTAAATCCTCGACAATCGAGTAATTTTGGGTGGCTCTAGGATTAGGATTGTGGGCAGAGTGCTTAAGAACTCCTTTAAGAATATCATGCAGAGGATCTTGCTTATCAATCTGMAAAGGTGTTTCTGGAGGAGGAGGATTTGGACCTATAACAGTCTGTGAAGAACCATAATCGCGATATCGAGTGGCTACATTGATCGCAAATTTAACCATATTGATGCATATATGGCCACCATCATGTGCCGAGGGGTTTTGACTCCTGCTCGATGCATTTCCAGTGTTGGAGGATCTCGAGGTCATATTTTTCTTACGTGGAAATGGGTTTGTCAGCACAATAGGCTGCTGCACTATGAGCCTCGAGGATTCCTCGATTTTTGGGCACAAGTGGGTAAGGTGATCATTTTTACAAAGTTTACAAGGAAACTTCACCTTCCTCTTCTATTTCTTTCCCTCACCAACATTGTTATTAGATTTATTGATATTATTGTTGTCCTTGTATTTATTATTTTTATTATTCTTCCCACCCTTACGATTATTTCCATGTTCCTTTCCTTTTATTCCCTTCAGGTTGTTGTCATGTTCGGGTTCATCCACTGTACATAATGCACATATTCCGACTGGGTTGGTGTGGACAAATCCATATCTTGTCCTGCTGTAGATTGGTTAAGAGACAAATCCTTCAACTGGTTCATCACCAGGTCTACAGTCTTATCATTTTTGGAGCCAATGATGCCATCGATATGAGGCCTAAGATTTTTTCTAGGATCATAGTTCGACCACGGTGCATCAAGGATAATTTCATAAAGCATCCCAGACTGAGCATATATAAGGTGTAACTGTTGGGATTTGGATATGGCCTCTTCCTTAGACATTACTCCAGATGTAGCAACATCCTTCAAAATGTAAGGAAACAAGTAATTGAGGAACCATTCTAGAAAAAAAATTGGAGGAATGTAGGATTTAGTCAACCTCTTCCATCTATGCCACTCTTGAATATGATCAGAGATGTGGGTGGAATTATCTTGACGAAAAGCCGATAAAATTTCTATGTCGGCATCACAACGAACCGACAATTGGAAGTGGTTGAGAAAAACCAGGACCATTTGATTGAAAGTTCCATAAGTGCCCCCAGGTAGCTCGATGCACCACTTCACAAAACCCCCATATGGGTGCGTTGAAATAGTCCCAAACGAACAAAATCGTCATTTAGGGAGTTAGATGAGCACCATAGGTGAAAGGTAGTAACGTGATCACCTGGTTCCTCACCAGTCTTTCCCTCAAACTTTGGAATGTTATAGGGAAGCTTGGTAAGGACAGGGGGTCAAGAAGGATCATGACACACTGGGTCGTTCATTAATTTTGACAAATCTGGTAGATTCAACGTGGCCAGAAAAGGGAGTTGGGGTTGCAGGATCTAAGCCCATGCTCCTAGGAAATATTGAGTTTGAGATATTGTGGGCCAACTAGGGTTCCAATATACACCATGGCCCTGACCGATAGGATAATATCCTCCTCCTAGCTGATTCATGAAAGGTTGTAAGAAAACCATACCCGCATAATCCACTTGCAAAGAGAAAGCGACATGATAAGGATTATATATGTTTCCCCCAGAAGAAGGAAATCCATGCTTGGGTTTTCCCATACCATAAAAATGACTCCCCCCTGATGAAACACTAGAGGTTAAGGGAAGATTCACCATAATAAAAGCATTTGTAGGAATCATCGTGGAGGAAGAGGGAATAACGAACGAAATATAATAAGTAAACTGACCGCCCATTTGAGCATTCCATCCTGAAGAAATGAAGATAGGATTAGGCCTGGAGGAAGGATTATTCCAACCTCCTACCATAGGAGTCACTTGAGCTATATGAACCCCTCCAAAAGAGAAAATAACATAAGGAGGCGTCGTGCCCCCAGAACCAAAACTAGGATTCATATTAGCCATAGAAACAGAGGATGATAAGTGCAACATCATGTCAGTCATACCAAAAGATAAAGGATTAGAGGCCCAAAACATTGACTAAGTGATATAATCCAGTGAACCACCTGGGAACACAAAAAGATTCGTTCTTGTGGGCTGGGAAGAGATCATGGGTTGGGAAGTATTAAGTAAATGATTTTTCAACATACAAACCATCGATGATGCAGGAGTTGAGGGGATTCCACCAACTTTAGAGGATAGTGGAGTCGAAGGGGTTATCGATACATTAATTTATGACACAATACTCATGGTAGTATGATCACGAGTCTGGGAGGTGGAGATACATGTACCACGCTTATTAAATCTACGCATTTTAGGAGGAAACTTCAGTAAAGGATCTAATCGTGGTGGTAGCTTCAAAATATGAAGAGACCGACGGGGAGGTTGGTCTTGCTCCATGATGATTAAGAAATCGTGACGAAATGTAAAATCCCAAGGCCAACTAATAATAAAAGAGAACACACCTAAATAAAGCTAAAATCCAAATCACACAAACATGATATGATGGCTGAATGAGACCTCTCGAACTAAAGTAGGTATGCCTCACCCAATAGGGGTCTGAGACTTCGCAAAAATAGAGTGAAGGTATTAGAATCAGTTATAAGGACCCTCATAGGCTTCACAACGTAGTCGTTTAGATTCCTCTGGAGAGAAAATCCTCCATAAAGTCTCCATGTTGTCTGATCCCTATCTGACCGAGGGAGCCTACAGAATAACCCCTACAAGCAACATATGTGGTTACCTATGTCAATAAACTAGAGTCACCATGATATAATCAATGCACATGGGAGCAGTCGTAAGTCCTTTCCATTGTATGGGAAGGGTAGCAAAGCCCAAAATATTGAAATCACTTCCTTTCAAGGAGGTAAGGGCACTAGCAAGACCCGAAAATATGAATAGAACCCAAGAAACATGTCTGATTCTAGGAAGGTATTAGAGGGCTATCTCTACAACCAACTTTGTGCGACCTCGTTCTTAACTATGGTCTTAGGTCCTAGGTCCTACACTTGTTTTTGTACCCTAAAAAATAAAATCGTCTTTAATCTATTTTAATTATTCAATGTTAATTTTAATGGATTTTGCTTACTCAAGAGGTGCGATCATGAAAATGATGGTATGATGACTCAACGTAAAAGAATAAAATATAAAAACAGTTCTAATGACTAGTCTTGATTTTCAAAAATATGGTATGCTTCTAAACACTGTTATATGAAAGAAATATCTGTAATTTCAATGAAGTGCAATCTTTCCTAACATGCCAAAACTAATCTAATGCAGCCAAAAGTGAAAACTCTCTAGATTCAATTAAAAAAGTAAAATATTTTTGTATTTTCAATATATCAAAATGAAAATGCAACGACCGAATACACAACCTCCAAGCAGACCCTAGTGCAAGCACAAAGAGACAAGCCAAGAAGGACACTAAGATGCGACTACCTAGACCAGAATGCAAGGACAATGAAATGAGAAAAATGACATGAAACGAGTTTTCCCTAAATATTCACCAATAAAGAAACTTCCTATCACTTTGTAGACCCTCAACAATCAAGACAAGGACCCAAGACGTCTCAACAACTAGCAAAACTCACCCAACAAACACTAAACTCAGCCAAACAAACTTAAAAAATAGTGTACACAACTGTTCAACTGTCCAGAAAATAGTGTACGCACCCTAATAATTGACAACTTGCATATGTACACGACTGTCAAGGGAAAATCTGCGTATGCCAAAGAAGACACTACCAGGGAAAGGTTCAGGCCAAGAAACTCAGATGCAAAGAAAAATAAAGGCTATTAAGAAACATGCGACATAGAAACTCAGGAAAACAAAGAGCAATGAAGGAGAAAAATAATCCAATACCCCAAAAGGGAGATCATCCCCAGTGGATTCGCCAATTATGTTATGAGGAAAATCTCTATGGCAAGGAGTAAACCACAATAGATGGAACGAAACCCATAAATCAAATCTAAACTCAAGTATGCTAGATAAATAGAAATGATAACAAGAGAAGAATAAGATCCTACCTTGTCTGGACGTCCAAAGAAGACCTCGACTTAGCTCACAACCGAAATCTTGATGCCTACAACTTTTCCTCAATAATCAAGATATACAAGCATATAGAAACTATATATAAAGTTAGCATATAAAATAGCATAATCCATTGAAATGTATGGCAAATATGCCCATGGAAAATAATGTAAATATTTGCAACATATAATTGGACGAGAAAGGAGTATTTCTATTAATGTAATCAATAAAAGTACATAGGTGACAAAATTCTGTAACGACACAAATCAGAACCGAGAAACTAAGTCCCTCCAGTTGAGCCTTCACCACTTCAATCCTATACAAAGGCAACCTCACAAGTAGTAGGAGCCAATGAGGTTCTCTGTCTCAAGATAGGGAGATCTTGGGGGATGAACACAAAGAGTTTAGACTTTCAAGGACAAAGGGATGCAGATGCAATATGAAGGAAATTTCTCGAGAGTGTCTTTGCTCTCAATGAAGTGTGTGTCGAAAGGCTTGTATATGGCTCAATTTATAGCCTCCAAATGGAATTGAAGGGTCAGGCCAGAGCATTTCCAGTATATGGAAGGTCAAGTATCATGGATCTCATGGCATGGCATGAAAACCTAACATATTTTTTAATTTTTGAGCACAAAACCTGATGTACACAAGCTGTAATGGAGCAACCTACATATACGCGAGTTGTCTAACCGTAGGTCACGTATATGAGAATTTAAGTCTGTAGAGAGAAATGGAAGGCCATCAAAGCAAGATGCATGGAGTGTGGAAAAAATTTCTATAACACTCTTCCTCTTCGATATGATGTACACGACAATAAACTTCGATTTGTCTGATCAAATTATTAAGCTTATCTGCATTAGCTTCTCCATTAAACATGGGAAAATTAAATTTCACATCTAGTTCAACAATGGTTTTTTAGAAGTACTTGGATGAAAACTAGAATGATGAGAATGCTAAGAATGATGAGAATGAGAGGAAGAGGAAGAAGATATTGAACTTGAATATGGTGATGGAGGCTCAGGAGGATATCCTCCACTTCCATGGTCCACTGAAGCATTATCCTCTCTTTAACTTTCTTATTATTCTCCTTCCTTGCAACTCTCTTCTCGTAATGTTCATACAATTTTTCTAGCATGTATGACATCCGATAGAAGATATTGTGAAATTTCTGCTCATGCTCAACACGCTTCTCTTCATCATCCATTTTCCTTCCTCGAGTTGGACGTCCAATCTCTGGGTTGAAATTCTTAAGTTTTCCTTCAACTGTTTTGAGTTTGGCCTTGGTAAGCATTCACACTCGCAATTCAAGTCAAAGAAGACTGCTCTAATACCAACATGATCCAAGATCTTTTCATCGATGACATCACATAAATTTCATTAAGAGAATGAATCAAAGCTTATGTGCAACATTAATTAAATAAGGAAGAAATATGGAGAAAAGGAGAGAAATGAGACAATAACATAATAGCTTGATAACATAGTTCATCCAACATGGACTATGTCTCCGGGCCTTGCTTCAAAGTGGAGAGGCTTTATATTATTCTCAACAATAAAATTGGCATAAATACATCATTATACATCAAAAAATGAAAATGGCCTTCTGATATGTTGCCCAGATGAAAAAATGGACATCACCGGTGAACATGTGGTGAGAAAACACGCAGAAATGATTGTCAAAACATGAAATTCTGACACTCCTCATCCCAAGCCCCTCCTGGGCTCTTCGCCTTGTAATTCATGACACTGTAGCATGCAATCATTAATGTAATTTCCTCGTAACTCATTCATGTTCTCTGCTGGAGTGAACCTCCCTAGGCATAACTCAGACTGGGTTTTTAATATTGGTGTGGGGTGGAGGTTACAGAACTTCTCCCGTTGGCAGATTGGTTAGGAGGTTTGGCTATATTGGGGGAGTTCATGGTTCAAACCCACAAGCTTCCCTTTTATTATGGAAGATGGGTATTATATATACCTATATTGTAATATATGGTTGTTTACATACCATATATTATAATATATGGTTATAACATATTAAAAATAACCCTAAATTAATCCACCCTAATCAAATTGTTAAACTTTAATATTCCATTACCATAATTAACCCACCTTAATCTTAGATTAGCCCGTTAATCATGATTAGCTGAGATTTATGGGATCATACATGCTAAGCTACATAGCTAGTTTTGGTGATGCCACGTGGAATCCTGTGAGGGTGCCACACGACACTCAATTATTGGTCTGTGTCTTCTTCCAGTCATCCTCCTTGCCATGTCACCAGCTTCTACAAGTCCAGCTATGGGTTGGCCACATTGAGAACTCGAGTGGTGCCACATGGCATGTTTTTACTGGCCCATTTGGAAATCCAAAATGCCAAAAATAGGTGACACATGGCAACCTATGGTGCTGCCACATCATCCTACTGAGGTCAGCGTGACGTCATGATGATGTCACCTTGTATGCACTATGATGACATTAGCTGTACAGACTAGTTGACCGCAAATTTATGCCGATGGAAATAACTTGATGAGGTCTTCGACTTGGTGCCATTTTTGCGGAGATTCGAGGAATTTGAATTTTTTCCCTTTTAGATCCTCCTGGATCAATATATGACTTTTATATTTTATATTCTCACATGCCTCTACATACAAAAGATACACTAAGTTGGATATTTCATTCAAACATATGAAATCTTTCAGTTACCCTTCAAATGCAACTTGGAATCTTCTCCTCTAGCTATTGGCAGGGTGACTCATCAAAGAAGAAGAAAATTAGGAATTGACTCCTCCAACTATCCTATTTCTAAGGATTCAAAGATTTTGTTGTATCTCAATTTTATAAGAAATAGGATCGAATAACCATTTTTGGTTTCTGCCTATCTTTTATAAATTCTCATGAGGACTCAATGTAAAGGGATCTTTTTGGCCCGAGGTTAAGTTTTAATAAAAATCTTTGCAAGTTTTTGAAGACTCAAACTTTTGTGTTTCAGATTATGTGATCTCTCTCTCCCTCTGTTATTTCCATGTTGTTAATTTCTTCTTAGATGTATCTACTTCCATGACTGTGATGACTTAGTACAAAAACTACCATCATAAGGCTGCATAGGTATCATTAAAAGTTTCAAATTTCTTCAAATATAACATGAGCATAAAAGAAGACCCGTGCTTATATTTCATTATTCTTTTTTGAATTAAAAATAAGTATTCTTTGTGTTCAAACTATATTTTGGTTGAAAGATACATAAACATCACTCCTTCTTCCTAAAAGTTAAGTAATATTATCATAAGGTACATTACTTTAATTTTCAATTTGTTTTCTCTACATTCTTCTTTAGTCTTCTAAAGTCTTAATTGTCTGGAAAATAGAATGATTTTCCTTCTAATCCTAAATATTTAAATATTTAAAGACTAAAGATACAAGCCTAAATTAGCAACAAAACACTTTATTTTAGGACAAATTATTTAAAAAAACAGATCAATCAATCTTATGGATGCCTTGCATAGTTTCCTAGCCAAAAATATCTCAAGGATTAAAACATACCCCAACTTGAATGTGAAGTTTCCAGATTTCTCATTCCTTGAACAAACAAGGGAATCATATTCCTCTTCCTGAAGATGACTAAAATATGAGTTTACTAGATCAATGAATGCAACCCATTCCTCTGCTTGATTTTCCTTAAGTTCCAGAAATACACCCAACTTCCATATGATTCTTCTTATATAGTCGCAACAACCCATTCCAACATCCTATAGCAATAATATTCCTTGATCATTTAATTCATTGATCAGATCCCTCGAAAGTTAAAAAATCAAACCCAAGTTCACCCATGGATCCTCACTAATTGTTATTCTCTTTCCATTACTCACCCGCCACAACGACCAATCGCCTATCAATGGGAAATCCTCAACCATTTTTCTCCATCCAATAGAACTATTGATCCCAATTTTCCTATGTGATACAAACCATTCCACAAAAGACTTCCCAGCTAAATATTTGGATGCCATCTCCGTCCCCCAGAGCATATTATTATGAATTAACCTCCATAATATTTTTGTAGCAAGTGATTTGAGGAACCATGAAACAATTTTGATGCCCCAACCTCCAATCTACTTTGGCATTTCCAAACGAGACCATTTTACTAAGGGTATGCCATCTGACCAAAGAAATTGGAAACACAGTTTCCTTATTTTTGTGAGGATTCCACTCAAAATTTTTGCAATTGTGGTCTAGTATCTTGGTATGCTACTTAACACCAAATTGAAAACCACTAGTATTCCCCCTCTTGATATCCATCTATGAGTCCATATCATGAGTCTTACTTGAATTTTAATTACTAGCCAAAGACAATCTTCAAAAGAATAAGAATTTGGTTTAAGCTCGAAACTGAGGTATTTGAAACCTTCCTCAATACCCTTGTGTGCATATGGAAGGATCTCATCCAACTGAGATAAAACCTCTTCTTGGATTTCACTCATATACACATTGGATTTGTTCATATTTATTTGCATTCTGGTTGCAACACTAAAATCTATCAGGATCTCTTTCATCGCTAGAAACTCCTATACAATACTTGCACCAAATAGAATCACATCATCAACAAAAAGTAAACGAGAAATAATTTTTGAGGGTGTGATTTTGATCCTTTTTAAAGACCCAATCCTTCGATCTTGGTTTATCAATCTACTTAAACCTTTGGTGAAAATGAGGAAAATGAATATGGACAAAGGGCATCCTTGGCGAATTCCTCTGGAAAAACGAAAGGATGTAGAGTGCGATTCATTGATTAAAACAACAAAAGAAGAGGACTCGATACAACCCATACTCCAGTTGACTGTATTTAGATTCATGCACATTTAGATCAATGCAAGTATGATGAAGGTCCATCTAACCTTATCATATGCTTTGGATAGGTCTAATTTCATGAGGCTAGAAGCTTGTTAGTCTTGATGGAGTGCAGGGATTCCTGGGTGATGGAGACCGCGTAATGAATTTGTATCTTGTAAAGAAACCCATACCGTTCTTTAGAAATAAAATCACCAATAATAGGTTTTAAATGGTTGGCAATTGGTTTATAAATTAAAATTCAGCAGGAGATGGGTCAAAAATCCTCAAAGGAATTGAAAGATTTCATTTTTGGAATTAAGGCTAAAAATGTTGAATTGAAAGACCCCAAGATTTTACCAGATCTTTGAGATTCTAAAGCCACTTTTAAGAGGTCAGTTTTGAGAAAATCATAAAAACCAAGGTAGATTTCAATTGTTAGCCCATCATGACCAGGGCTCTAGATTTTTTAGAAAGAGGACAATGTAGATAGAATTTCCTTTTCATAGATCTCTTCTTGTAGTGATAAGTTCATTTCCTTTGTGATAGAATTTCAAAAGAGATAAGTGAACTTCAATATTTCCACGATAAGACACCCAGGGGGATCCTTGAAAATGTTGGAGAAGAACTCCTTCCTTGCATTAGCAATATATTCAAACAAGGAAACCAATCGACCATTCAGATCCTTGATTTCCCAAATAGTATTTGAAATTGTCCGATGGCTTGCAAATTTATGAAATTTTTTGAGTTATTATCACCTTATTTTAACCAAATTTCTCTACATTTAAGACACTATTGAATTTCAACCAATAGATATTCAAAAAGAGATTCAACCTTTGTTTCAATCAATAGTTCCTCTATTTGAGTTTCGACTTTTGACAATAGAGCTACCAATTTCACATTCAATCATTTTTCCCAACGAGAAGAGACTTTTTTGACCCTGGCTATTTTTTTGCAAATTATTGCATGAGGAAACTATCAACATCTTCCACTAATGGTCTCCAGACTGAGTAAACTAGCCTTTTGTAATACTATTCCTTGAGCTATGCATGATTAAACTTCAAAGGTGAGGGAGGATACAAACCTTTTTTGGAAATTTCCAACAGAATTGGAATATGATCATATACGCCCCCTACCAAAACCATTTATTTGAAGGACTGAGGTTTATCGATCATATCCTCGAAAATTAGAAATCTAACTAGACGTTTAGCCACCAGGGTAGGACCTTTTTTTCCATTACACCAAGTCCGAGATATTTTTGGTGGAGCTAAATCGATCAAGTGATTTTTCTTGATCCATTGCGAGAAAAAGGACTGTTGTGGGTCTTGACGAGGGTGAGCACCAAAAACCACCTTTAAATAAAATTTAAATTTTAGGTCCCCTCCTAAGATAATACACAAAATGTTTAGGGCTCGAGAGCTGCTCACACCATTCCAAAATTGAACCCTGTCTACATACAAACCGTAAACATTAATGATTCTAAAGGGGCAGTTTAGGATGTTATCCATAACATCAACAACAATTCTGAAGGGGATCTAGGAGGAGGAGAGGGATTTTAACCTGGGAATTCATGCGGAAAGAGAACCTCGAGAGAGCCCCACCAAATCAATAGTGCTAAAATACTAGTCGTTTAGCGAGATTTTGAAAGATTCTATTGCCTTTTCCCCACTACACATTGTTTCTTGAATCAAGTTGAAATCCAACGTACTAACATGGAAAATCCTTTTGAGGGAAATGACTTTGGAGCTACCCCCAACCCCATGAGAATTGAAAGAAAACAAAATCATTTGTGACCCTTGCTTTGGGATTTCCCTGCTCTAAGGGCCCGAGTTATGGTTGCCTATTTTCCACTCCTTATTTCCTTCATTCCTGTAATTGAGCTAATGAAATCAAAGAATTTCAAATCACATGACCCACCACACTCTTCTCCAAGGACATACCACCTAAACATAACTCCTCATTACCTCTTTTAACCCTTGAATATAACATGTAATCCGATTTATAGGAATACTTGGAAGCCATATAGGTGGTCGAGGCCTTGGAGGGGGAGGAAGAAGAGGATGTGAAATCTTTTGATAAAGGGGAATTACAACAAGGGAAGAGATGGGACTGGGATGACTATTCGTTAAAGAGAATAGTACCCACCAAAAGTGGAGAACACCCCTCATCCTTTAATTATGGACTTTAATTATGGAAGGACATGTACAGGTGACTCCTCAACCACTGGAAAAAAAAGTGACTTTCGTGTAGTAAAAGAGATAGCAGAAGAAAAAGGATTACCCAGATTCAATTCCCGATGTGGTGGAGGATAGGGGGCTTTAACCACCTGTTTATCACCACTAACAATTTTCTTGGTGGAGGAATCCATAATTTTGGTGACATATTCCAATGATTTGGACTTTTTCTTCAACATTCTATGCAAATGGGGAAATGAAGCCGGGGGCCGCTTGCACTACGCTTGCAGATGCCCAAATTTGTGACAACCAAAGCATTTAAAAGGAACATACCAATAATCGATTCTTTGTTGCCAGGTAAATCCTCCCCACACCAATTCAATCTGGTCAAGGATGCCATCCCTCATGTCCACTTAAATTTGAATCCATTCCCATATTCTATCAGTTTTCGATTGCTAGTTGGGATCACAGCTGAAAAAATTCCCAATTTTATTGCTAATTGAAACCATGATCAATTCTTCTCAAAATACCATCAACATGTTAGGGATAATAGCCCATACTTTAATTGGAGAAAGTGTGTATCGGGTTGGGTCGAACAAAGGGTTGGGTAAAACGAAATCACCTATTCTTTTAAAACTAAGATATAGGGGCCCGAACCCCAAACCATGTTAAATATCTCTGACGTATCCTCCTTATTCCTAAACTTGAAATAGATCCATCCTCATGATAAGGTATGGAAATTGAGGCGATAACCCAACAAACTGGACCAATTCTCATCCATCAAGACCTGTAAAGAATTCTAACAAATGATCTTCCCACATAACCGACCAAAACATTCTCTCCTAAGGAGGTCAGGGATGTCTCCAATTTTGACATCCGCTCCCACCACCATCCTATGACGCTCTTTCTTAATTCTCCAATACCTCTAATTCTTAACCTTTGACATTGCTGCTTCTATTGAATCTTGTGAATCCTTTGACTCTCTGAGAGAGCTACCACTACAATTATTATTATCTAACAATGCTCGATCTGCATGGAATGGTGGAAAACAAGAAAAGGATTTTGGAGAACCAGATAAAGACTTGTTCTTTGAAACAGGAAAACCACTAGACGGTAATTCTTTCAAAACCCTCTCATCTCCTTGATTTGAATGAGATCCATGCCTAGGGACGCACACCCTTGGATATAGAGCCCCACTTGGATCTAATGGCTCCAGCTCTGCCAGGTAAATTGCTCGCTTAAGATTTTGTATACTGAAGAAATCCTGATCCATGAGGAAGATGTCGTCTTTGTCCTTCTCATCCTCGATGAAATCTACCTCTACATCATCCATCTTCTCTGGGTACAATACACTCATGTGAAGAATTAATTATGATAAAGTGGGGGATGTGTCCTTTCCACCTATCTTCCATTTACTGGGAGCCCTCATGAACTAGCCCTTGGTTCATCCATTGGAAAGTGAACTAGGTGATGAGTAACAAAAGGCTCATCGACTCCTCGTTCCCATTCCATGAAGCTGAAAATGACACCATTAACCAACCCTTATCCCACTGTCCCCATTGAGAGATGGGAGCATAGGAAACCTTCAACCTTGAACTAGTTAGGGTTTCTCACATTCCTCCAACATAATGGATTTCACCAACACCCTAATAAACCTGAGCTACGATTAATAACCCCCAATTAATCCCTAAATCACCCTTTCTTACCCATAATTGACCCATACTTAACTGATAATAAACCTTAATTAACTCTCGATTACCCCTTATTGACCCTTAATTAACCCCTAATTAGCCCTACTTACCACTAATTAACCCTTAATTACCTCTAATTGAACACTAATTACCACCAATTGACCCCTAATTACCTTGACTTGGAACAACAATTAACCCTTAATTATCCCTATATTACCCCTAATTAACCCTTATTTACCCATATTTAACCCCCAATTAACTCTAACTAACCATTAATTATCCCCTAATTAACCCTACTTACCCCCTAATTACCCTTAGAAACCCCAAATTTACCCCTAAATAACCCTAAATTAACCCCTAATTAACCCTACTTACCCCTAATAGCCCCTAATTAACCCTTTATTATGTATAATTGACCCATACATAAGCCATAATCCCCCCTAATTAACCCCCAATTCCTCTTAATTGAGCGATATTTAATGCTACTTATCCCTAACTACCAAGAAGTACCCTAAATTACCCACTAGTTACCCCCAATTACCTTGAATTAACCAGTAATTAACACTGGATTAACCCTTAATAAACACTATTAACCCCTAATTACCAATAATCGAGCCCTAATAATAACCCTTGATCACCAAAAATTAATCTGTAATAATAACCCACAATTAACCCATGATTACTCTTGATAAAAAGCCAAACAATTTTACCAGTTTAGACACTTTTGCTAAAAAAACAAATTGGTGACCCACACTACCCAAACCCTAATTTAGTGTTCTATAATGATGTCCCCCTCACACCGGTTTTTGAACATTTGGGTTTGAATAGGTTGTTTGTTGATTCCAACATTTAGGGTTCATTGGTTTGTTCCATTCAAACCCCTCTTTCTCTTGTCYACATCAATAATTAAATTGGTAAAAATGATCTAGTTGATACTCTCACTAGAGAAATGGCTTCGACCATGATGATTCAATCAAACTAGGATAAGATCCAATGCATTGGGTGATATTTGCAAACATTTTACATTTGATCATTAGAAKAAAAGACAAAAATCTACCAAGCCATCATGAATGGATTTTTGTAGGACTCCTATTATCTAGAAGGGCCTCCTTTTTATATTGATGTTAATTTGAGTTATCACCTCACCATCATCATCAACCATGGCTAAAGGTGTTTGAATATTGAGACGGAGGGTGGGGTGAATCAATATGAGCACTTTATTATCACTTTTTAACCATAATATGTAATCATTAACATCATCAACAATATATCATCAATATATCATGAGCAATATAAATCAACAGAGCATAATAGACATCCACAGAAACACAGTACACCATAATTTATGTGGAAACCCAAATGGGAGAAAACCACAATTTTTTCTTTATATATCAAAAGAATACATTCATTGGAAGCACCAAATTCCCAATTCTCCAGCTACAATTGGAAGGAGGCTATGACCCCCTATTTACAAGCTCCAACCTGAAGGAAGCTACAACTCCCTAAATTCTCTTGCTTCAACCAGAAGGAGGTTACAACCCCCCGATTCTCGGGCTCCAACCTGAAGGAAGCTCCAACTCTCTGTGTTCTCTAGAAACAACCAGAAGGAGACTAAGACTCCCTTTCCTTGCCCGTTCTACCTCCATGAACTATAAATGTAGACCAACTGTCACTACCACAATCACTGCCATTGTCACTGCCACTGTCACATCAACCTGCCATTGTATCCAACTTTTACTGTCACTTTATCATCAACCTATAACCTATACCATCAATCTATGATATACTAAAACTTGTACTATATCATCCATCAACTGTGTACCAACATATACATCAATGTATAAACCATACCATAATCAAATCATGTACCATGTACCATCAATGGCATACCAAGAAAGTGCCTCAAGCCAATATCACCAAGATATGCCTCTAGTAAAGAACCATAAAATACATAAACCAAATACCAAGAATATGTCTCAAGCATATATCACCTCAACCATAACATCCATATATCCAAGAGGCCTCCAAGTTATGCCTAAAGCATATGCCATACCATACACGAATCAAGCCCCAAACAAACACATGAAAAACATAACTTAACTCATTAAACTTGTAGCATACCATCTCAGACTGTGTCACATACCTGTTGTACCTTCAAACCTTGTTGTAGCTTGAACCTAACTATCCTCAGATCTATCTTGTCCTCGTGGGACCAAGACTCCCCGTCACTCGGGGCCTCATGTGGCGTTCCCTAGGCAACCCATAGGGATGACTCACGAGACACTAGTGGTCTGATCCGTGGGGGTTAACCAAACTAGGGTTTCCTTATATTATCTCTCTCTCCTTTGCAACCCCGAAACTACCATACTTCTCACTTGTCACTACCTCATATTTCACCGTCACAAACTAGCCAAAAGATCACTTGCTCACAAGATAGATATTCAATGAATGTGTGTGTGAATGTACTTGTGAATGACTCCTTGAGGTGTATTTATACTTTTGTTGGGTAACCTATTTCCTTAAACTTAGGGGATTCTTAACTTTCTCGTTACAACCACTTTACCCTTTCATTAAAGACTTGTAACCAACTAGGGGCTTCTTGACCATTTTTCAGGGCTTCTAACTTCACAAGGCCATAACTCCTCAACCGTGAGGAACTACGTGGCGTACCACCTATCACTGGAAACGAAATGATGAGGAATATCCATCCATGATAGAGTTACCTACATTTACACCATCCTTCATGAAAATTTTCTTTGATCAATTACGGGTTCCATAACCATACTGTTGGGGCTGTTGGACTTCTTCAAGGGTTTACATCAATGAAAACCAAACTTTCAACAATCTTCCCCATTGGCATTGATGGGGTTTACATCAATGAAAACCAACCTTCCAACAATATCCCCCTTTGGCATTGATGGAAACATTGATGGCATGATAACACTCATTCTCCTTCTCATGATCCCCCTGTGACCATCGCTCCCCCTAGGACCATTGCTCCCACTGTTTCCATGCATATATTATTTCTCTCCATTTCCATGCATATGTTCTTTCTCTCCCCCTTTGACATAAATGGAAAAGGGTAATTCTCCTAGGAGCTGATCCCCCTATCTAAAATCCTATACTTTATCTTCATGGTGCTTCCTCACGTAAATCTATGATGTATATGAAAAGCATTCAAAATATTATTTACTTCTCTCCCCCTACCTTACTGTGTCCAAAGCCATGTGGATCACTGTGGGGAAGAAACTACTCCAAGTTTTTGTCAAAGATACTCAAAGGTCTCCCTCGGAAGAGGTTTGGTGAAGATATCTGTAATATTCTCTTTTGTCCCAATATATTCTAGCTTTATGTTCAAATTCTCTGTAGCCTATTCCCGTAGAAAGTGATACTTGATCGAAATGTGTTTCATCTTGGACTGCATCACTGGATTCTTGGAGATACTGATAGATATGGTGTTGTCATAGAGTATTGAAATGGGCTCATTGTACTTCACTTGTATATACTGCAAGGTCTGATTCATTAAGAGAACCTGAGTGCAACATGCTACTGCTACAATATATTCTGCCTCTGTTATGGACAAATATATTGATGGTTGTTTCTTGCTTAGCCATGATATCAAACACTCACCTAAGTAGAAATCTGATCCCGATTTAGTAACGAAACGAAATAATTAATAGACTGAATACAATAAACATAGAGATAGGAAGAATAACAAAAATATCCAGTGAACAATATCTTCTATTAAATAATGCAATATGCTGAAACTGTAAAACTACAGAACTAAAACTTGCTCGAATGGTGGTAGCTATCTCTGAGAAGAGATGTGGCTACTACGCACATCTGTCTGAGAAGAATGGATTACAATGAGGCTCCATAGGCCCTTTTGATATTACTCATGAATTCCAAAACCATAGAGATCCAAAAACCTAACCCTTGAAGGTGAAATGCCAAAAGTCATGTGGGCCCTATAGGTAAGTTGGTGCAATTTGGTACGTCAACTTACTAGGGCCGTAACGTTTTCATACGACCTTCATTTTAGGCGTGTAATAGCCCGTTGGAAAGGTATTTCAGATAGCTACACATTCCGCTATCAGAATCTAACTCTGTCTACATTCTGACTATGGCGAGCCAAAAAAAAAACATTTAGGGCCCCAAAACAACCCTGAAAGTACAACAAGATGTGATGACATGAAAACATACAAAATAGGCCAGTTGGATTAGGCGAGAGGCCACCCATATCCACCTGGAGAATGTGTGGGGCTTTATACATCCCCATAAGTGTATAACTCACAATTATAAAGTAGTACAAGGACATGATGAACAAAAACGAACACGAGGAGGCAGTTGGAATAGGTGGGTGGCCACCAATATCCACCTGGATCAATCCTCCCTCCTTAGGAAGAAATGGTATCCGTTGAGCTCCCCCATCAGGTGAGGAAAATTCTGCTGGATTTGGCCCCAGGTGAGCCACTTAGCTTGGTGTAGGAGTTTCCCTACCTTGACAACCCAATAAAGCTGGATCCGCTGTTGGCGAGTGCCCTTGACATGTGTGTCCACAATCTGATCAGTGGATGCTTGTTCCATGCAGTCAGGGTTGAGCTCTGTTGGTGTCAGGTGTTCAATGATCTTAGAGGTGTCCAATAATGGTGGAAAATATGGTCGAAGGAGGTTCACATTGAATACTGGATACATAACAAGGAAGGGTGGAGTGTTGAGCTCAAAATAATTTCTACCCACAACCTTGTTGATAGTGTAAGGCCCATAACAAAGTGGGCGAAGCTTTCGATGGGGCCCAATGAGACGCTCCTTCTGCAAATGTAACCATAATTTATTGCTAACCTGAAACTGGTGTGGTACCCTGTGTTGATCATGGCACTGCTTGTACTTAGCATTGGATTTCTGCAAAATATCCTAGACATGTTGGCAGATGTGCTGAATCCACTCAATGAATCTGGTGGATTTGTCAATCGCAGACTGATCAGGGGAAGAGTCTGTCTGTGCGGTGGCAAGAGGAAGTGCAACATCAATGGGTCCCAAGGGTTGGAATCCCAGACCCACCTGAAATGGGCTATGACCGATGGAACTATGGAGAGCCCTGTTGTAGCTGTGTTGGACATACAGAGGACTCTCGTCCCATGTACGGGGATGCTTAGAATTGTACATGCGCAAGATGTACACAATCATCCGATTGACAACCTCAATTTGAACATCGGTTTGGGGGTGGAAAGAAGTGGATTTTGTGAGCTTGGTGTCCAACAGAGACCGGAGACTCGAGAAAAAGGTGTTGAGGAACCTGCTGTCTTGGTCGAAGATGATGGTATGTGGCATCCCAAAGTGGACCCAAACTCATTCGAAGAAGAGCTTGGTAGTCTCTGCCACTGTGACATTCTTCTTACAGGCTGTGAGGATGGCCATCTTCGAAAACCGATCAATGACCAAAAACACATAGTCATTCCCGTGCTTGGTGGATGACAAACTAGACATGTAATCCATTGAGATGGATTCCCACGGCTTCTCGAGAATAGGAAGAGGGGTGTATAATCCTTGCTTCTTGATGGATGGCTTGGAAATGGCGCAGGCTGTGCAAGATCCGATATACTTGCTAACATCCTGTCGAAGTTTTGGTCAATAAAAATGTTTTTAAAGAATGACCACAGTTTTCTCTACACCAAAATGTCCTGCCACCCGACTATAGTGGGATTCCCAAATCAGATTTGCACGCTCTCTTGTAGGAACAAAAAGATAGCCCAGGTGGCATAAAATTTCATCCTGAAGGTGAAAATCAGTGATAGTAGTGCCTGTACCCAAGAGATGATTTGTGGTGGTGAAGTCCGGATCTTGCTGATAAAGTTAGGGCCTCTCCGATGCTTCATGTCCACAGGAATGGAGCACACTGGTGAGTGCAACCAAAGGAGGTCAACTAAGGAAGTAAATGACACGATTGGAGATACCTTTCTTATACTTGACGTTGATATGGAACTGCTGCAGGTAGGTGGAGCATTTTTTATGGCGGTCGTTCTGTAATTTCCCCTATGTCTGTATGAACTGCAGAGGCTTGTGATCAGTGTGTATGATCGTCTCTTTCCCTAGAATGTAATGTTTCCATTGACGGTAGGCTTGTACAATGGAATACATTTCCTTGTCATAGATGGGGTATTTACAGACAATATCAGGGAGTGTCTCACTATGGTATGCCACATGATGCCCGTGTTGAGTGAGAACTGCGCCCACAACATAGTTAGATGCATCAGTCTCAATCTCGAATGGGTGTTGCAGATCGGGCAAGGAATGTACTGGAGCTAGCACAAGCGATGTTTCAGATCATCAAATGCTCGTTGCTTCTCCTTCCCCCATATAAACTTGGCCCTACCACCACCCTTGGTCACTTGGTTGAGGGCCCATGCAATATGGGAGAATCCCAACACGAACTGTCGGTAGAAATTGGCTAGTCCCAAGAAGCTCCAAAGCTCGGTTAGTGTGGTCAGGGCTGGCCAGTCACAGATGACTTGGATCTTAGCTGGATCAACATGTACCCAATGCTCATCAACAATGTAGCCCATGTATTGGATCCTGTTCATGCCAAAATATCAATTTTCTAAGTTGGCATATATCTTGTGTTGCCGCAGAGTGCTAAAAAATTGTTGAATATGCCATGTTCTGCTAAAGATGAGGATGTCATCCAAATATAATACCACGAAGGTGTTGGTGAAGGGTCACAATACATCATCCATCAACCTCATGAAAGTGGATGGTGCATTTTTTAAACCAAAGGGCATGACTAGCCATTCGTAGAGACCTTCTTTAGACTTGAAGGCTATCTTCCAGACATCAGTTGGTTCAATGGGAACCTGGTGGTATCCATACTTCAGGTCAATCTTGCTGAAGAAATTTTCCCCATTGAGTTGGTCAAGAAGGTCATCAATCCTAGGAATGGGGTAGTGGTTCCTGGCTGTGATTTTGTTTAAGGTTCTATAACCAATGCAAAGTCTTGAAGTCTTGTCCTTCTTCTGCACCAGTACAATTGAGCTTCCACAAGGGGAGGAGCTGGGTCTGATGTGCCCCTTTTGAAGAAGCTCTTGGATCTGATGCCTGATTTCGTCATTCTCCATTAGTGAGTTCCGATAGACTGGCCCATTAGGTAGAGGTGCACTGGGGGTCAGATCAATGGGACGCTCGACTTGGAAATGTGTCGGTACTCCTGTAGGTGAGGCAAAGATGTCTCTGTATTATTCCATGATCCCATCCAATTTATTCTACTGCAAAGAGAGGGGTTGTGTAGAGGCCACAGATGTGATAGTGAACTTATTCTTACTGTGAACACGTATCACAAAGAATATGAACTTCCCGGTTTGTGAAATGACCTTACTGCATTGCTTAACAGAGATTAAAGAAATAACAGTAGGCGGTGCCACCTTTGGGATCCTGTACAATTGTCTACACAAAGTAATAATAACACTATGGGGTCTAAACTCATACACAACATGACACTTCCACAAATATGGTTGTCCTAAAATAACATCACAAACTTCAAGGGGAGAAATATCACACAATACCTCATCTTTGAAAGGCTTGATGTCGTAGGGAAGACGACACTGTTGGCTGACACAAAGATCTCTTCCTTGACGAAGCCAACCTATGGTGTAGGGATATGGGTGTGGTGTCATTGGCAGGTCTAGATGCTTGATGACCTCTGCTAAAATTAGGTTCCTATGAATACCACTGTCAACAATGAAATGAATCAGAGCCCCCTTGACCCACATCTGCGAGTGAAAGAGGCGTTCTCCTTCCTCTAGTTCTTCTGGTTTGCTTGGCCAGAATTTGGTGGTAGCTACCATGGAACTGGGTTCAACATCAATAATCTGCTTCCCTCCTTCAGGATTTGAATCAGAATCATAATCGGCTTCTGACTCGGAAGCCTTCAGCTTGGCCATGAGGGACTACTTGGAGCAACATTCGTCAGTGTTGTGGCAAGGAATTTTATGTTACTCACACCATTTTCCCATGTCCTTCTTCGTCTTCTTGTTTCCCTTCTTTTGTTGTGGCTTGGATGGATTTTCCCGAGGGTGACCATCTCGACTTGGTCCCTTTCTTTGTGGGTTGGGGTTTCCTTTTCCCTACTTCGACTATGAGGGATTTGCAGATACAAACTCTCACCATTTCTGCTTAAATTTCTGCTCGATCTTGACAACGTATTTATAATCCGTACCCAAGGAGGCGATGTCCAGGAACTCCATTTTTGTTTGAGTGTATCTATGAAAACAACCTCGATATTTGAGCACCAGATGACGCTCATAATATTTGATACCCAATTTGGTGTGTAGGGTATGGAAAATATTGGTGAAGTCTGGCACTGTCTGGTCCCTTTCTTGATGTAGGGTGGTCCATTTGGTTTATTGGTCCACACAGCTTCTAATAGGGTAGTACTGTTATTTAATGGCTTCTCGGAAGGAATCCCATGTAGGGGCCACCACAAAAATTGCAGATTCCTCCATGGCCCTTTGCTCAGAGTAAGTATCCCACTAGTCTTTAACATGGGGAATGACCTTGAGGAGTGCACAAGTGATCTTTTCCATATCGGAAAAATTGTGGACCGAAAAACATCCTTCGAGCAGATTTAACCATTTATCTACAACATCCGCATCTATCAGTCCTTCAAATAATGGAATATCAAAATTTACCTGTACCTTGAAGGGGGTTGCATGGACTCTTGATGAAGATGCTTTTCCCGTGGGCAATCGTCCAAGGATCTGCGCGAAGTTGTCCATCATTTCGTTCCTTTGTTGCTCGAGGGATTCCTCGAACAAAATTTTAATAAGATCTCCTACTCCATCATATTTCTTTTCGTCTCCCATGGGTTTCTTTCAGGCTCGGCGTGACAGATCTGGTAATGGATCGATTGGTTCGAGTCCCAAATTCTTGTATCCATACCTTGTCAGGGACATGCACGAAGAAAAATAAATGAATATTAGATCGCTCTGATACCACTGATCCGAATTTAGGAGAAGAACAAACTGATTAATAGACTATATACAATAAACACAGAGATAGGAATAATAACACAAATATCCAGTGAACAATATCTTCTATTAAATAATGAAATAGGTCGAAACTGTAAAAATGCAGAACTGAAACTTGCTCTAATGGTGGTATCTATCTCTGAGAAGAGATGTGGATTCTACACACATTTGTCTAAGCATAATGGATTACAATAAGGCTACATAGGCCCTTTTGATATTAGTCATGAATTCCAAAACCCTAGACATTCAAAAACCTAACCCTAGAAGGTGAAACGCCAAAAGTCATGTGGGCCCTATAGGTAAGTTGGTGCAATTTGGTACGTCAACTTCCTAGGCCCATAACTTTTGCATACGAATTCCGTTTTAGGCGCATAATATCCCGTTGGAAATTTCTTTCAGAGAAATACACATTCCATAGTTAGACTTTGACTCCATCTACAATTTGATTGTGGCAAGCCAAAAAACAACATTTAGGGCCCCAAAACAACCCTGAAAGTACAACAAGATGTGCTGACATGAAAACATACAAAATAGGCCGGTTGGATTAGGCGAGAGGCCACCCATATCCACATGGAGAATGTGTGGGGCTTAAGACAACCCCAAAAGTGTAGAAATCACAATTATAAAGTAGTACAGAAGGACGTGCTGAACAAAAATGGACACGAGGAGCCAATTGGAATAGGTGGGTGGCCACCAATATTCACCTGGATCAAACCTGCTCCAGTTGTACTTCTTCTATCGTCAATACTGCCTTCCCAATTTGCATCTATATAGGTGACCAAAGATAGATCATTCCCTTTTGTATACCATAATCCAAAAATTTATGTTGCCTTGAGATATGTGAATATTCTCTTTACTGCCATAACATGTGTTTCTTTCAGTGCTGCTTGAAATCTTGCAACTGGTCCAACTACTTGTATCACATCCGGTCTTGACGCTGTCACATAGAGTAAGCTTCCAATCATTGATCTATAGAGTCTCTGATTTTCATCCTTAGAATCATCTTCCTTGCTCAACTTGCAACTGGTCTGCATAAGAGTACTTATGGGTTTGAAATCTTCCATTCCAAACTTCTTTATCATTTATCTAACATACTTGGCCTGAGATATGAAAATACCTTAATCTCGTTGACATATCTATAATCCCAAAAATAAAGTCAACTTACTAAGAAAAGACATTTCAAACTCGTTTTGCATATCTCTGGAAAATTTCTGACTCATCTTGTCATCATCACTTCTGAAGATGTTGTCATCTACATAAACTTCAATTATCAATATACAATCTTGATCCACTTTTATGTAGATATTGTTGTCGACATTGTCCTTCGTAAATCCTTGCTACTATAGATACCTGTCTAGTCTTGAATACCATGCTTCGGGGGCCTGCTTAAGTCCATACAATGCTTTCTTCAGCCTACAAACATAATTTACCTTTCTCGACAGTAGAAATCCTTCAGGCTACTCGATGTAGACTTCTTCTTCTAATTCTCCATTAACAAAGGTTGACTTAACATCCATTTGATACACCTTGATTATTTTGGAACATGCATAGGCTAATATTAATCTGATAGCTTCCATCTTAGAAACTGGGGCAAAGGTATCTTCAATATCTATACTTTCGATTTGAGTGTATCCCTTGCAAACTAAACTTTCTTTGTTTTTGGTTACTTGTCCATCCTAGTTCAGTTTGTTTTGGAAGACCCACTTTGTACCAATACATTCTTGTTCTTCGGTCTTGGAACTAGTTCTCATGTGTCATTCTTCTCTATCTTATCCAATTCTTCATCCATAGCCTTGATCCAATGTTCATCCTTGCTGGCCTCTTCAAAACTACTTGGTTCAACTGTAGATAATAATGCTAGGTGCTATTGTTCTGATGAAATTATTCTTCTTCGGGTTTCAAATCCTGCATCTTTATTCCACACAATTTTTTCTGGTGGATGATTTTTCTGTACTCATTAGCTAGGTGTCTTAGGAGGTATCTGCTGCTCATCTTCTTCTTTTTCTGCTTTTGACTGCTCTTCTTCTTTGTCATCTTGCTCTTCTAAGTCTTCACTTCCTTCTTTTTACTTCCGTACATATGTCTCATCAATTGTCACATTGATGCTTTCCACAATTCTGTTGAGTTTTGGACTGAAGCATTTATATGCTTTTCTTTTGCTTGAATACCCAACTAGTATTCGTTTGTCAACTCGGGAGTCAAATTTTCCAACCTTTCCATCTTCTCTTTTGATATAACATTTTCTTCCAAATACTCTGAAATGAATCAAATTTTTCGGTCTTCCTTTATATAAATCATAGGGTGTCTTATCATTGTTACTTTTGAGCATTCCTCTATTCAGGATGTGAACTGTTTGTGCCCAAAAGATGTCACTCAACTTGGAATATTTCAACATGGTTCTAGCCATTTCATATACATATTTTTTCTTCTTTTAGACCACTCCATTTTGCTGAGGTGTCCTGGCTTCTAAGAACTGTCTCTTTATTCCATGTTCACCAAAAAAATCCATGAATTACTTTGATGCAAATTCTCCTCCATTGTCTAATATCAAACACTTGATTTTCAAATCCAGATCAGTTTCAATAATCTCTCTGTATATCTTGAAGTGTTTGAATGCCTATGACTTCTTCATGAGAAAGAAAACTGCATTCATTCTTGTGCAGTCATCAACCAGTAGCATAAAGTATTGTTCGTCATTTAATCCCTTATTTCTTGTAGGTCCACATAGGTTAGTGTGTACAATATCCAATGGTTTTGTTGTGGAGTAATCTTTTGATTTGAACTTGGTACTGGTTTTTTTTCCTTGTAAACAATTCTCACATAGAGTATTTGTTGGCTTTGAGATTTCAGGCATTTCTTTCACTGCTTCCTTTCTACTAATTTTGACAAGATTATCAAAGTTTATGTGACCCATCCTTCTGTGCCAGAGCCAACTTTCATTTTCCTTTCCTAAACAACATTTTCCCCTTCCAATCTCATTTAGGACATATATGTTGTTTGGAGTTCTTCTAACTATAGCCACCAATTTACTTGATCTTTCTTTCCTTGTCTACCATTTTTCTAATTCAAACTGAAGTTTGTGTCCTTGATCACACATTTGACTTACACTTAGAATATTGTGCTTCATATATTTGACTAGTAGAACATTTTGTGCCTTGACATCTTTGCTTACAAGCTTAACTGTGCCTCTACATATTATTCTGGCTGAGTTATCATTTCCAAATGAGACTGATCCATCTCGTTCCTTCTTCAAAGTCAGAAACCTGTTCTTGGCACCTGTCATATGCTTCAAAAAACCGCTGACAAAATGCCGACCACTTTTCTTGTGTTGTTCTTGTAGAGAAAGAGATCATTCTTCAATGTTGAATTGATCCTGCTTTCTTCTCCATATCCTTTGTGGTTCCTGTTTACGACTTTTGATATTCTACTTTGGTTTCTTTGGAGGAACAATCAATGTACAATATTTGGCCATGTGTCCAAAATTGTTGCACTTGTAGCACTCTATTTCATTACTTAGTGAACCAAGACTGTTGTGATTTCTATTCTTTGCTTCATGTGACTTTCTGAGATATTTTTGGCTTCAATAGCCTTTATAGTTGCTTCTGTTCTTGGCACAGGCTCTACAATTTGTAGCTTTGTGACCAAAATTGTTACAATAATAACATAAACCAAGAAAAATATTTTGATACCTCGATGTAGGGGATCCTCTGAATGGTGTTTCTCTTCTGAAACATTATTCTTCTTGAGATATTTCTGATTGCTGGTTCTGTGTTATGAATCTTCTAGGTGGTCCAATTCTTCTGTTATTTTCTTCTTGAGTAGCTCTAAATATTTCTGCATAGGTGCTTTGTTCTGCTTCCTGTTTTGTTGTCTTGGAGCTTGAACCTTTCTCAATCTGCATCTAGTTGTATCCTAGATCAGACCTGTCATAGTATGCAATTTGACTTTTGATGATCTCATCCAATATTTTGGTGCTATTCTACTGCATATCTTTCTTCTGAAGATATTTTCTTAGGGTAACTATTTATGCTTCCAAACTTTCAATCATATTCTCTTTATCTTCTAACTGTTTTATGAGTGTTTCTTCAATCCTTTTGTCTTCTTCTACTTGGATGTTTAACTTTGTGATTATTTGATCGATTTATTCTGAGTTGGAATTTTGATATCCTTGTTTCTTCTTTAACTCTGCCTTGAGTGACTTGATTTTCTTTCTTTCTTTCCCTAGTTCTTCTAAGGCACTGATAAATTCTTCTCTGAGATTGAATTCACCTTCTTCTTCAAAATATTTAGAATATTCTTCATCACATTCCATTGCCATGAAGAGTACTCTTTATGAATCATTGTCACTATAATCATCCTCGTCTGATGAAGAGTTGTATGCCTTTGAGTAGAAACTTTTCTTGAATAATTTTTTTTTGTTCTTTCTCTTGTCTCCCTTTTGATTTTTCTTTTTCTTCTTAGGATATTATTCTTCATCAATACATTTATTCTTAGCATAAGGACATTTAGAAGAAAAATTACCAATACCATCACAATCAAAAAATTTCAATGGAAACATACCTTTGTATTTTCCGGTTCCTCTTTTTAACTTCCTTATAAAGTTTGCCACTTCTTCATCTTCCTCTGAATAATCATTGCAACTACAATTTGGTTTTGGATTTTTCTTTTTTTGTTTCTTCGTCTTCTTTGATGTTTTGAATGCTTCTTCCTTTGTGACTAGGTTCTCTTGTTCTATCCTCATTTCATAAGCTGTGAATATTCCATGTAGCTGGTCCATGCTCAAACTGTCAAGATTTGTTCTTTCTTCCAGGGCTGATATCTTAGGATCAAATATCATAGGTAGAGATATTATAACCTTTTGAACGACCAATGACTCATCAACTTCTTCTCGCAGTCCTCTAATAGTGTTCACTATTTTTTCAACTCGTAGAAAGTAGGCTACAATGTGCTCATCTTCCTTCATTTTCATTTGCTCAAACTTAGCTCTAAGGGTTTGAAGTTTAGCTCCATTGACTTTGGTATCTACTTTGTAAATATTTTGAAGTTTATTCCAAAGATCCTTTGTGGTCTTTCAATGCATAACTTTGAAAAATACTGAATCATCCAAACTACTAAGAATGGTGCCTTTAGGCTTTGAGTTGTTTTCGCTGAGTTTCTTTCCATGTTGTCAGTTGGGGGAGTGGATTGTGCTACATATCTGTCTACTACTGACTACCAAACATAAAATCTCTCTGCCTGTAAAAAGGTTTGCATCCTTTTACTCCAAAAGGAATAGTTATGTCCATCAAACCTTGGTGCTCCAATCTTAGCGTATTCCATGATCTCCTTCCAATGGTTAAACTATTTCTTGAAGGATCTACTTTGATACCGATTGTTGGAATACTGAGAGGGGGGGGGGGTGAATTGGTATGAACACTTTATTATAACTTTTTAACCATAATATGTAATCATTAACTTCATCAACATTATATCATCAATATATCATGAGCAATATAAATCAACAAAGCATAATAGATATCCACAGAAACACAGTACACTAGAATTTAAGTGGAAACCCAAATGGGAGAAAACCACATAATTATTTTCTTATATGTCAAAATAATACATTCATTGGAAGCAACAACTTCCTAATTCTCCAGCTACAACTAGAAGGTGGCTACGACCCCCTATTTATAGGATCCATCCTGAAGGAAACTACAACTCCCTGAATTCTCTGGCTTCAACCAAAATGAGGCTATAACCCCCTGATTCTCAGGCTCCAACCTGAAGGAAGCTTTAAATCCCCATGTTCTCCGAAACCAACATAAAGGAGGCTACAAATCCCTTTTATTTCCCTATCCTATCGCCCTAAAATATAAATGTAGACCAAATGTCACTACCAAAATCACTACCACTGTCACTGTCACTATCACTTTCACTTTCACTGTCACTATCACTATCAC
The DNA here is from genome assembly GCA_009831015.1 of Picea engelmannii. NCBI lineage: Eukaryota > Viridiplantae > Streptophyta > Pinopsida > Pinales > Pinaceae > Picea > Picea engelmannii. The sequence continues at coordinate 114,185 of ML791205.1, forward strand.
TGTCACTGCCACATCAACCTGTAACCTGTCACATCAACCTTTCACTATTTCCAACCTATCATTGTCACTGTAACATCAACCTGTAACCTATACCATCAACCTGTGCTATACCGAAACCTGTACCATATCATCCATTAAATGTGTACCAACATATGCATCAATGTATACACCATACCATAATCAAATCATGTACCATGTACCATCAATGACATAACAAGAAAGTGCCTCAAGACAATATCACCAAGATGTGCCTCTAGTAAATAAACATAACATCCATGAACCAAATACCCAGAATATGTCTCAAGCATATATCACCTCAACCATAATAGCCCTGTATCAAAGAGGCCTCCAAGATATTCCTTAAGCATATGCCATACCATACATGAATCAAGCCTCAAACAAACACATGTAAAACATACCTTTACTCATGAAACCTGTAGCATACCATCTTAGACTGTGTCACAAACTTGTTGTACCTTCAAACCTTGCTGCAGCCTGAACCTAGCTATCCTCCTCAGATCTGTCTTGTCCTTGCGAGACCAAGACTCCCTATCACGCAGGGCCTCGCGTGATGCTCCCTAGGAAACCCGCGGGGATGCCTTGCGGGACACTAGTGGTCTGACCTGTGGGGGTCAACCAAACTAGGGTTTCCTCAAATATTCTCGCTCTCCTCTATAGCCCCGAAACTCCTGCACTTCTCACTTGTTGCTACCTTAGATTTCACGGTCACAAAGTAGCCAAAAGATCACTTGCTCATAAGATAGATATTCAATGAATGTGTGTGTGAATGTACTTGTGAATGACTCCTTGAGGTGTATTTATACTTTTGTTGGGTAACCTCTTTCTTTAAACTTAGGGGATTCTTAAATTTCTTTTTACAACCACTTTACCCTTTCATTAAAGACTTGTAACCAACTAGGGGATTCTTGACCATTCTTCGGGGATTCTAATTTCACAAGACCATAACTGCTCGACCATGAGGAACTACGTGGCATACCACCTATCACCAGAAACAACATGATGAGGACTATCCATCCATGAGTGAGGTACCTGCATTTACACCATCCTTCATGACCTTTTTTGTTGAAAAATTATGGGTTCCATAACCATACCATTGGGGCTACCAGACTTCTTCAAGGGTTGATATCAATGACAACCAATCTTTCAAAAAAAGGGAATGCCCTACCATTATAATTGCAAACATGATTTTGAATGTGGGATGCACCAATACATTCATAATTTCCAACTTTGTCAAGTTTACTGGTGAAATTCTTAGTATCCTCCTTGAAACCTATTTACTCATCTCCAATTGGAAGAGCATGCTCAGATAATAAATTCTTATGGATAAGAAAACCACAAGTACCCCATGACATCGTTTAAACCCAAATTAAAAATGAATTAATGGGATATGACTCAATCATCAAGTTCCATCCCATGAAAAAGTGGTGAGACATCCATTAACATTAGTTGACCCATATTGACCTATGATCATGACATCAATTTCACTTTTGAAGATGGATAGTTTGAACTAATTCTAGATTATGAAGAATCTTGGCCACTAGGTTGCATGTGTTGGGAACTTGGTTGTATATGTTTCAATGATGATGTTGATGATGTTTAGGAATATAATAAAGTTACTTTTTTGATGCTTATAATGAAGTAGATGCTTTAGTTGATTTTAACATGTTGATTTTAACTTTAACACGTTGAGTAAAATAAAACAATTGTATTTTTAAGGATTTCATAGTTATTAGTTATTTAGGTTATTTAGGTTTGGTTTGTAACATCCCCAGTTTTAATTCCTGTAAATTATAATGTAATTGCATAAATATGAATTAGGTTGGTGAGCTGATGTGATTGGGGCAAAGAGCCCATATTGATTAATACGTGTTATAGCCTTAAATTCCACCCTATAAGACAGAGAGAAATCCATCAAAGGATAAAATCCCAAATACATATTTTGCCTAAGTATTTAACCGTTTTTGAGCCCTTATTAGCATCCTTGTGGGACACCTAGCAGAAAACAAGCGAGGCCCTCGTTGGAAACTAGTGGCTCAACAAGCGAGACACTTTCAAACTTCTAGAATCGAGGAGTTACGAGGTGATAGGAAATGGATGATTTGGATATTCGTGTTAAAGGCCTAGGAACTCACATCATTTGAGTCTCTAGTGGTCTCTATAAGATCTAGAAGCCTCTCCCAAGCCTCCTCTAAGAGCTATATAAAAAAGGAAAAACTTGGGCAAGAGGAGGAAGAATTGAATAGTATTGTCATGCTGTCCAACTGCATAGGTATCCATCTACTACAACCAGAAGTCAATGAAGCCTATCTTGATCAAGGAGTTGCAAGGAGAGGAAAGAAACAAGGAGGCTAAAGGAGCTTGCATCAAGATTTTAGGTATGCATGTCTTGGTGTAAATTCTCTTATATTATTAATAGACCATTGTTTTTCGCTCATGAAGGCTTGTCTTTAATGCATAAATATTCAGATTTGGTTTATTTTTCTATAGATCAGTTTATATCCAAGAAAGATATAGGATTCTAACACTAGGAAGAGAAGTAGATGTTGGATTACTGAGAGGCAGGGTGAATCAGTAATAACGTAATTATAATCCTTTTTCTTCAAATAATCCAAGTGTTATATCAATGTAGAAGTATTATCCAATAATGAGCAATAATAAATAAACAATAACACACATACACAGTACACCAGTGTTTTACGTGGAAACCCAAATCGGGAGAAAACCACAGAATTCTTTTTCTTATATGTCTTGAAGAATTACATTCATTGGAAGCACCAACTTCCTTTGTTTTCCAGCTGCAACTGGAAGGAGGCTCCAACCCCCTATTTTCTCAGGCTACAACCTGAGGGAAGATCCAACTCCCCAATTCTTCAACTACAACCAGAAGGAGGCTACAACCCCCTATGTTCTCCGGCTACAACCGAAAGATGGCTACAACCACCTGTCCTTGCCCCGTCCAACTGCTTTGAAGTAGAAGTAGAATGATGGAACCACTGTCACACTATCACTCTGAGATATACCGCAAAAAACCTCTACCAATAAACTTGAACCATGCATCAACCTATAGTCAACCTGTACCATAAACAAGTGCATCAACCATGCACCAACCTGTACCAAACAATCTGTA
>ML791205.1:141801-156934 GCA_009831015.1 Picea engelmannii
TTGGAGGTGGATGCCAGAGCAAATCGATTAGCTGTTCAAGTCGACTAGGACAAAGATTGTGTTTTGAAGAGCCAATAACGCCATCCGCATGTGATGAAGACGAAGGTTTGGATGGATCAGTAGTGGCATGGGTAGCATTGGGGGTTAACTCATACAGAGTACCATACTGTGAGTAAACCAGATATAAGTACTCTGCCCTGGCAATGGATTCCTCTTCTGTGACTACACCACCCATGGAGACATTGCGAGAAATCGGGGGTAACAGTGATTTAGTGAACCATTCCACCAATAATTGGTCAGGAATGACTGCTTTGATCAATCTTCATCGTCATCTCCACTCATGAATATGATCGGAGATATGCACAGAGTTTTTCTGACGAAGGGAGGTCAAGAATTTGGTACCTATTTCATATCGAATGGGTAGTTGAGAGTGTGTGAGAAAGGACATGGAAAGGGAGTTAAAATATCGGAAAGAACTGCGTGAAAGTTTGATCTACCACTTGGCTGTTGAGCCCGTCAACGTTCACTGGAAAATACGTAAACAGATTGAGTCATCCATTAAGGAGTTCAATGAACACCATAAATGGAAAGCCATTACGTGATTATTGGGGTCTTCTCCAGCTTTATCGTCAAACTTCGGAATATCAGAAGGGAGTTTAGCTGGAATCACTGTCCAGAAAGGGTAATGAAATATAGGATCATTGGTTAACCGAGACAAGTCTGGGAGATCTAGAGTAGCAAGGAAAGGTAGTTGTCGATTAAACTACGGGTGATATTGGTGAGGCATAGGAACACCAGTAGGACCATACACTGGGTTAGATGGATAATTGTAATCAATGGGTCCTCCTGCATAAGGTTGTTGCTGGCCATAGTACACGGGATTCGAGGGGGTTTGAGAAACATTTGCGAGAGGAGGATAACTGGATGGGTTCTGAGAATTATATGTTGGATTAGATGTTTTCCCATATGGAGGGTAAACATTTTTTCCATAAGGAGGATACAGATAAGTTCCTTGAGAGAGAGGAGGGTGTTGTATACTTTGAGGATTATATCCCCCAGAGAACAGTGGGTTTCCTGGAAAAGGAACGTTCCATGGGTTAGGAGTTGCAGACACATTCTATCTAGAAGGTTGATGATGGGCTCCAATCTGGGGTTCCCCCCCAAACGAAGGCTTCCCTCTGAGAGGGGGTTGCCCGCCAAATAGAGGTTTTCCTCCAAGAGGAGGTTTCCCTCCAAATGAAGTTTTTCCTCCAAACGGAGGTTGCCCTCCGTGAGAAGGTTGTCCTCCGAACGGGGGTTGTCCTCCGTGAGGAGGTTTCCCCCCAGCATGGGATGGAGTTCCAGGAATGTGGAAACCAGATGTAGATGACTGACCAGTGCCACTCAAAGGATTATATCCACCAAGAATGATTCCTACTGGTTGTTGGATAGGTATAGTACTTTCGGGCATGACCTGGGTAGTGTTGAAAATGAAAGGATTTATTGCTCGGTACCCAGGGGGAAGTGACAGAGTAGGCCTAGATGACAGTGGCATACCAATGGGAGCTTGGCTAACCACTACGTTACTGGTGGGTATAGTCGTGACGTGAGGGACCATCGTAGATTGGGCCTTCTGGAGAGGAACAATGGAACTTGGACCAAAAGCCTGCATATTCAGACCAATAGATGGTGTGATGGAACTAACAATTGTACCAGTAAAATGATCTAAAGGTACAATATAGGTGACAGATGGTTCGGTTATTTGAGACACAACAGGTGCATCAACACCTGTGCCTAATCTGTAAAGTTCCCGCATCGTGCGCGGGATGTGAACTATCTCAGTAGTCCAAAGGGGTCTCCGACTTGAGGTTCCATGTGAGACCCAGTCGAAATTTCAGAAGGATCAGCAACAACAAGTTCTCCGGCTGAATTCAGCTGGAGAAAACACCTCTCGTATCCTACAGGGATGTGGAAAGCCTCCATAGATACGAAACAATACGAAAATCTTCTAAGGAAGCATAACCTTCCTCCTGGGAGGTTATAATGTCATGAACCTCGCTCTGTTGAGGGGAGCCCTTCGTATCATGAGGGGGTAAAGGGGTAAATTATTCCATATTTTCTAGGGGAAGGCTCTGTACCCTACGCGAACGACTTGGAGGGTCGATGTTGGTGGAACAAAAAATTCGACGAAAAAAATCTATGGCCAACTAACGACAAAGAAACAACATACACTAATCAAATCTAGGAATCAAACCAAGCAAACAAAACTTCTCTCGTTGATCGTACTAGTTGGTGATGAAATCCAATGTCGCATGATCAAGTCAAGAAGGGGCTAGGATATAGTGGAACAGTTACAATGGCGACTTGCTTAACGGACTTTCACCTTGGTGCAAGCTTCCACGCAGTAATTGTGGATTTACCCTCCAAGGAGCCTGAGTGAGTTTGACCAATGTTTGTTCTAGGTATAGTGAGACTTCCCTTAACTGTCACCTCATGTAGGTACCTAAATATTATGGAAACTAAGGACACCAAATCGCAGATCCCCTGGGTGGGTACAATCGACAGTCCGGTCCGAACGTATGAGTAGGATAACGAGTCTGAAATCCTTCAAGAGAACTGAGTACAAGTGGACTAGTAGAAATCCAGAGGACCCCGAACGGATTCAGAGTTCACGAAGCACCGAGACCAAATCAAACTAGCTGAGCCTCAAGAAGAACCCTCAATATACGATCCGACCACTACAAACAGTTGAACCACAGAGGGATAATCTCCATAATTCTCCCAAATGCAACCTCGTGCGTAACCCCTGCGTGAGAGGGGGATCCCAGAAAGCCTATACAACAATTGGATTTTTCTCTCCCTACCGCAAGATGCTAATGTTTTTTTTGAATACTTTGGAGAGTTGTACTCACTACCTAATCCAAAGTGCTAATCCTAGTCTAATGTTGGTGGAAGATCCTAAAAACAAAATTTTCTAGATAATTTTAAATTAGCATTCATTTTGCAACTGTTCTTTACTCAAAGGGTGTATGAAAGTGAAACCGATGGCGTTAAGACTCAATTCCCAAAAAATGCATAAAAGATGATAAGAAATCGTTTCTTTCAATGAATGCCTATTTAAGGAAAGGAGAAAAAGTTGTTTTCACTATCAAACACTAAGATGCAATGTCCTCAATCAATTTGTTTCTCAATCAAATTCAGTGTAAATCCAAAATTCTCATAAAAATTCCTTTCTAATATTCAAAACAATCCTACAAAGATATCCTTCTGCTTAGTGTGTGAATGATTATCAATTTTGATGCAAAAACTTCTAATGTCATCCAGATTTTAAGATCAAAAAAAGTTCAGACAATCAGAAGCAAATTTTTCACAAACAAAGACACACTCTCGTTACGATTAACAAGCAAGACAAAGATCACAAAATTTACAAAATGAAACCAAAAAGCTCAAAAAGATTGAAAAATGTTTGGGCAAAAAGACCTCAAAGATCAAATGGGATGGTACACAGATCTTTGAAATTCTTCACAAAGGTTTCTACTCAATCAGATAAATGAGAAGAAAACAGCAAGACACCTCTAAATCAATAAAGACGAAGAATGACTTCAAAGAGAGGAAAGAAAATGTCAAAATACCAAACAAGAAGAGATCAATTCTTAGAAAATAGGGTGTTGAAGGCCAATACCAAGATGAACTGAGAGGATGAAACTCCTGAGTCAAAGCCAAAATGAAGAAACAACTTCAAAAGATGAAAAATCTGGAGAATTTCTCACAGAAAGGGGGTAGCGCTCTGGTGTAAGGGGCACCAGAGCGTTCCATCACTCTGTGTAAGGATAATGGGGAGTGTTGGCGCTTTGAAAATAACAGAGGGGGAGCGCTCTGCTCTCAAAACTCATAAAACCAAATTTCTAAACAGACTCAGTAAATCAGGGTGATCACGACGAAACAAAGAGGCAATCAAACAGATCTAAGAATCAAAGACAATATGGAGAAGGTCAAGAAAGGGAAAAGGACCAAAACAAGATCTGGGAATGGAAACAAAAATCAGGTTTTAATCCTCAGTGGAGTCGCCAATTTCTGTTACAGGTGAATCCTCCTGAGGACAAGCGGATTCCCTCTTGGTCTCTATACTCCTAAGGCCAAGACAGAAAAATGCTTAACATGGACATTGGCATCCTTTTTAGATCTAATTAAACCAATACATGAAAAGGAAGAAAATGGATATGTACCTTGTTAACGATGTTTGTCCTTGCAAAGTCCAAGCTGAGCTCCAATCCTAAGCTCGTCGATAGGTCCTGTAAAACAAACAAAGGTACAAATAACTTCCTATTCTATTGAGATTAGCTCAAACATAGATCTATCTACTGAAGACAAATTCATGTGGAACAAACATAAATTTGAAAGAAATAGGCCAAGCATTGATTATTAATGAGAACAAGTAAAAGGTGCTTACAATCCTTTGATGGAAGCGTAACAGCCTCTTCCATCTCTCCTTGTCCAACCCCTTTTCTCAAGTAATCTACACTGATTATGCTTTGATAACATCTCACTTATGGGATCATAAGTTTGGTGTAATTCTCAATCTCTATGTATCCTTCTACCATGAGGAGGCCTCCTTATATAGGCTTGGAGAGGCCTAACCACTTGAGAGATATTTGGGATACATTGAGGATTCCTCTCCTTCAGTGGTGGATCTCCCCTAAGATCATGCCTTGACCCAAGATTCGAACCCAACTACCTTTAGATATTGAGGGGATTGTCCCCTGATTTCCTCCAACAAACCAAATTTCGCCCAAAAAAGGGCAGCACTCCCTCAAAAGGGGCACAGAGCGCTGGAACACTCCCCTATAAGGGAGTACAGAGCGCTAGCGCTCCCTCCCAAAATTGATGTTTTAGTGGCTTTTTTCAGTGGAACAAGGTTTGTACTCTTCTGTCAATTGATTTTCCTTCTTCAAAACTAGTCTTTGAGGTGTCTTAGTGTCCTTACGATGTCGTTAGAGAGACGACATAGGAAGTATAATGTTCGCGACACATGCGACACTTGCGACCAATATGCGACACTTGCAATATTTGTAATGACGACACTAGCCATCATTGCAATGAGTGATTTTGATGTGTAACAGTTATAGTAGTAAGTTGGCGCTCCCCTTGGAAAATTATGGATCGCCTAAGGAACTGTATATAATAGTGAAAGGGATGCATGAGCCGAAAGGATGAGTAAAGAAAGGAAGCAATTCTCCAGAAGAGAAGAGAAGAGAAGAAAAAATACAGTGGACATGTTAGCAATTGTTCAAAGCTGTTGAAGACTGAAGAACCAAGTTTTCAGGCTTGAAAAGTGAACTCTGGTGCGAGTTGCACTGTAGAAGAACCAAGTTGTCAGGTTGGAAGAGTGAAGTCCTGTGTGAGTTGCATTAGATAAAAAAGGTTGTTACTGGTTATCTTCTTGGTAGTTTTCCTAACAATGAGTTCCCTTGAGTTCCCAATAGTGAGATTCTCAATCACATGTACCAAAGACCTTGTTAGAATGGTGCAGCTTGATGGACTGAGAGAAGTGAAGGGGGAACATTAGGAATGGTACAACCCGATGGACCGAGAGCCATGGAGGGGTACATTCCTTGGGTTGGGAAGGTGTGTGGAAGAGATCTAGTGGAAATAGGGATAGATGTATGAGAATTATAGTGGGTTATGTATATATTTTGGTTTGAAGTGCCTATGTATTTATGTTCTTGGGATAAAATGCTCCTGTGATATTAGGCCGGAGAGCCTATATGTTGATTAATGGCCAGGGAGACGGAATTGTAAAATGAATGTAAACCTGATGGTGTTGTGCACTAAGGACAGTGAAAAAACAAAGGGGAGGGGAATGTAAGATCCCCAGTTTTAATTCCCGCAAATTATAATGTAATTGTATATATGTGAACTGGGCTAGTGGGACAATATGATTGAGGCAAAGACCCCATATTGATTAATATGGACGGGGGATGAATTGTGTATTATGAACATTGAAATGATTAATAAAATAATAATCAATGGTTTCAATATGAGAGGGACAATGATGATGGGGGGCCTATGATTCCACAAGAGAGGTGGATAAAAGGGGTTTCATTCATGGGTATTAATCCAAACCCACATTCCTAAATTTTATTACCAATGTGTATAACCTTCTATTTGATGTCRAGTGTTCCCAAATCTAATCATTGAATTCATGTAAGAGGGTGGGTGAAGTCACATCCCATAGTTAATGGGAACATGGGGATGAAGTACAATCTTCTTTGGGAAGAGTGAGAGTCAAGCAAACAAGGGAGAAGAAGGAAATTCATATGCAAAAAGTAGATAGTTATTACATGTTGTTTTTGGGAAGTAAGAGAGGAGCTGAGTTCTAGGAAGAATGCAAGCCATGCTATAATTGAAAGTAGGCATTATTGGGTTGCATTTATACTGGGAATGTGGCCCGCCTGCTAAATGAATGGTACAACTCAATGGACCGAGAGTAGTGAAGGGGGCACATTCCTTGGGTTGTGTAGGTTATGGGGGAGAAAGCTGGTGGATGGGAACTGTTGTTGGAGTATAACCTGGGTTTTTGGATTGTTGAATGTGGAGAGTGGACAACCATGAGGGCCAAATATCCTTGTGGACTCATACCCTCAACTCGGGGGTGGCCTATTGTTGAGAGAAAATGAACCACAATGCCTATTGATGGGAGGTTCATCCTTCGTATGAAACCATTTGGTTAAGTTTTATAAACATATAAGTTCCGTGTTATGTTATTATGATTATTCCATTGAGTAAATGTTTTATATGAATGTTATGTGTTGTTATTTTGCTTGAAAAATTGCATTCACATTTTAATATATGTTGTTAGATGCATGTTAATTTATGGGTCTGTGCCTCCTTGGTGTATTTTATAAGTATGGGGTGTTTTTAAATTTTCCATCTTAGCAAGATAAGTCATTTTTGTAGCGACGAGACTCAACTTGGAATCTGGGTACATTCAAGTCATTTTCAAGTTATTTAGGTTTTAGATCCGTGACATTTTACCAATCTATATATACAATGAAAATTTTCTATCTTATTGGACCATTGGGGTATTCGTGGGTTGTATTATCTTGGTTCATAACCAATATTTGGTTCATAGATGCCTTGAATTAGATACACTACCATTTTTCTCATCACCCCTTAGCAATATTACTTTGAACATGGATACTCATTTTATACATAATAAGTGCAATGTAAACCTTCCCTTCTTTAAATGTCTTTGGTTGTCTCCTTTTGAGAAATTACATGGCATTCTCCTAATCAATCTACATGACATTCTTCGGCTTTAAAGTGATGTATAATAAATATCTAACACAACTTTGTATGGGATTTGTACAATACAAAGCATGCAATAAATATCCACCCTATAAGGTTCTATCATCGTTCTTGCATGTAGGAGGTTTTGACATTATTATTTGTTATATAGAGATCATTAATTAAATATATAAAGAGAGGAGGTATAGATGACGAAATATCTTAGGCATACTAAGTATAACCTTAACTTTTAATCCTCATGAAATATTGGACAATGTTGAGACCATAAAGCTTTCAATACATAATCAATCTATTATGTGCATCTTAACTTCTTATCTCACACTTGTAAAGTAGTGTTAGTGTTTGAGTAATTCCTTATCTCACACTCATAATCATAAATTAGTGTTGGGGTAACCCATCTCACACTCATAAAACAATGTTAGGGTAACTCCTTATCTCACATTCATAAACAAGTGTTGGGGCAACTTCTTCTCTCACACTCATAAATCAATATTGGATTAGTAAGTATGATAATAGTAACATCCAACATTGATATGTTGGATCTCATGAATTTTTGAAAGCATCATCTTGTTTATGATTAAGAGAGGCATAAAAAAGCTCAAATTAATTATATTATATTTTATTGTTTTCAAGTTTCCGTGGTGAGGAGTTTCGCATGTGTTATCCGGATAATCCACAATTGGTGTCATTTTCGTCATCGATGTTTCGAATCCGAACCAGGATTCATCATCAGGACCAATCGTAGAATGAGAGCTTGCTGAACTTCGTCAATTAATACTTAAATGCGAGACAATTTTTAATTTATAAGTTTTTAACCAAGTTGGATATCCTAATTTTGGAGTTTAAACAAAAAAAAAGAAGAAGTAAAATCAATTAAATTAATAAATTAATAATACTTAAATAATTATTACCTAAGTATGGATGATAGTAGTATAAATATGGATATAAATCTAGGGTTTTGAAAATGATTAAAAAGTTAATTATTTATTCTTTTAGGGTTTAATCATAACTATTTATTAGAATGATTAAATATGAGTATTATTTATGATTAGGATGCATTAATAAGTATTGGAAGGAAAAGTGAAATTAAATAAATTAATAAGTTAATAATTAATAATTATTACTTAAGGGTGGATATCATCATTAGATATAAATATTGATAATAGTGTGTATATGTATATAAATCTAGGATTTAGAGGCTTTTTATTTATTTATTCATTTAAGGTTTTAATCATACCTAATTATTAGAGTTAATAATGATTAATATATATAATAAGAGTTATTTATGATTAGAGTACATTTTTAATGTAATTAGAATATTAATATCATATAATTAAATATAGATATCATATAATCATATTACACAAATCTATAATTAGATTATTATAATTATTCTTGATATACATAATATGCCTTTAAAAATTCCAAAATGACACTAACTAAAAATTATGCAACCATCTTCTAGGCCAACAAATATAAATTGAATTATCTTTTCCATCAATGTAAATATTTGAGTTCCAATTCTCAAGTTTACAGTTACGTAAATACAATAATAGATTACCAAAAGTGATTGAAAATATCACTATTATTTTATTATTGAAAATATGGTATAGTGATTGAAAATATCASTATACCATGCCAAAAGTGAGTTACCTATTATTTTAGTATTTTTTGTCCTCCAACTTATTAACTTTATTTGTTGTCTTATGTTTCTTGAATCTATTATTAGTACGTGCTAAAGTAGGTAATGTAGTAATCAATCAAGCTTTAAATTTACGATGTTTTATATTTTTTTTTCAAAAATTCTTCATTAATTTTTATATTCTAAAAAATTAAAAAGCATTTTCACAATTTTCAATGTTTTTGTAATGTAGTAATCAATCAAGTTTTAAATTTACGATGTTTTATAATTTTTTTTCAAAAATTCTTCATTAATTTTTATATTCTAAAAGTTAAAAAGCATTTTCACAATTTTCAATGTTTTTTATGGTTTTTTAATTGGTAGAAGAAATATTGGATGAGACATAATTCTCTAGTGTATGCCAATTTTTTTTTCATATTTGTGAGACTTTTTAAATCAATTTAAAAATTATTTATTGTCGTAGTTTTTGACCATGACAAACCTTTTTAGTGATAGTATCTATTCCCTAGCACTATGACACTACAGTCAAGGGACATCACATTTTATAGTCGCTACAATATAGAGATGTTGTAGTCTATGGTTTCTATAGTTGGTGCCTTTTCCTGTGGTGACCTTCATGCATCCAAGCAACAAGCTATTTATCTATCACTTGAACTCGATTGAATGCCCATTTCTACTCGTAGGCTTTGTAATGCTCAAGTGATTTCATTGTGCCTTTGGTTTCATTGTGCCTTTGGTTGATTCCACCAATTCCAAAGCTACATGCACTGTTTGGGCTCGCCCCAAAACCCAAATTTAATCCCATGGTTAATATAGGTGAAGAGGCACCACTCTTTGTGGGAGGTTGTATATGCATTTTCTCACAAATTTTTCCACCTTTAGAAGTGTGGAATGAAGACACTAGATATGGTGCAGGAATATTTAACTAAAGACATACAATTTTTTCCACCCTTAGAAGTGTGGAATGAAGCCACTAGGTATGGTGCAAGAATATTTAACTAAAGACATTATTTCTACAACAAAATATGATTTTTATCATGTTTTGAAAGAACTCTCATAAAAACAACTAATATTTTTTTTTAATGCATACATAAATATTATTCTCACCTCAAAATATTGATCATGGTCACAACAATTTAACCAAGCTCTAAGTGAGATTCTAAAGACTCTGTTATGACTTTCTTCACTCTCTTTTTTTCCTATTTTAGTTCTTTAACACTTTACCAGTCAAATCACTGGGCGGAGGGGGGTCCCTTGTCCCACAAACAAGGGGGTCTCATACACCAATTTGGTGTGGCTTGGTCGTGACCTTAAAAATAGATTATTATTATTATTATTATTGACAATATATATAAGAGATTTTGTGTCCCAACCCGTATTTTATGCGATGCCACTCGAAAGTACTCACTTATAAACATATTACAAATTGAAAATTAATCATGTCAATTATGCATTAATTATTTTTCTTAGTGTAGTCTAATGGGATAATTATCTGCGTAACTAACCATGTTTGTCTAGCCTCCTTGATATAAGAATTGCATAGCTAGATAGTAAGGATACCGACTACTTTCATCCACCTTCACCAACAAATTTTGTCCCTTCTACAAGCAAGTTACCCTATCCATAGTACCCAATCACGTTCAAATATATATGTTTAGAGATATTAGTTATATGTTAACGCCCTACTTGGTCTGGATGTGTATGAAAAATAATAGATTAATGATCTGCTTACATTTTATATTGAATATATATAATCATGGCCTTAAGAATTTTGGGGCCCTTACCTACAAAGGCTAGGATTGAGAATGTGTTGTGGGTTACAACAAAATCTATTTGGTTGTTCTCTGTGAGGTCTGTAACCACTATCATCATCCCTTGAATTGTTGCATAATTTGGGGTTTGTGCATCTCATTTGCAAATTCAAATTCAATAAAACTACATGAAATGTGTAAATGAAATAAAACCGGGGCTGCGATGTCTTACTTAATATCACGTGGAACATCCAAGACCATTACTGTATAGTTTATTGATGGAAGCTCCACTATCCCGCCATAGAGCCTTGCTACAAATGATCCATATACACATCCCCCAAGTGTAATAGTATCATCACACTTTAATAAAAAATTAACAATGAGTGCACCTCTAGCCATAAAATAGGATAGTGTTACCATTGAATACCCTTGGAGTAGTGTAATAGGGGAGTTTAAATTTATGGACACTGCTAGTGCAACATAATGCTAGGCTTAGAAATGTGATGATCAATAGATTCACATTCAAACTTCCAAACAAGATAGAGACCTTGATCAACGGATTCACATTCAAACTACCAAAAAATATACATACCTCTTCCCGAGGTGCCTTCACCCTCTTGCTATACAAATATGCCAATAATATCATGAAGGCATCATAACCAACATCTCCCTCTAAAATTGACCTATAGGAGTTGTTGTTGGCAATATTTGAAGAGGAATTTAATCTTGGGGAGAACTAGGAAAGGATCACTTGAGCCATTTATCATATATATGCAAGGGCTTCAGGGGATAAACACCATTAATTGCTAGGGATTTCATGACTAAACAATGTTCACTGGTAGGGTTTCAATGATTCCTAAGCTGTAATTAACACAAATAGAAGAATTAAATGTTCACTAGTAAGGTTTCAACAATTCTTTAGATAGAATTAACACAAATAGAAGAAAAATAAGAGTTGCACAAGAATTCCAAAGTCAATCCACAAGAGCCAAACCACCATTAAGTGGCACATTTCCTGACTAATATTCATGTGTGAAGGATCGTTCCATTGTCACATTGATAACAAAGGTGCATGCGGTGGAATGCATGTTTAAGTGGATGTTTCCCAAAACATCCACTTCTCAATAACACTCACCATAGATAACTTACACGTGGACTGCTCTTTGACACTTACAATATTTTTATAGATGCAACAAGAGGTTGTAGGTCTATTTTTGCATCCGCATATTATTATTTTTGCGAAAGGTATCTTGATCAAAGTCTTGATTTCCAATAATTGTGCTCAAATAATAATATAAATGACCCATTTTCCCATCACCATTGAATACTTTAATTGCTAATTAACATGAGCAACACTTCTAATATTTCTGGAAAAATAGAAGCAGCTTGTAGCACAAAATAGTTGGGCAATATCATTCAATGAAAGGTGAAACATCATATATTAGAGTTTCCATGCTTGTGGTTTCTACCTATTGTAGGAGTATATACATAAAGTATAATGTAATAAGGTGAACAAAAGAAACAATAAAAGACATACAACGTTAAAAATAGACCATAAAAATATATCTATAGATAAACGTTGTAAATTTGATGACTTGTCCAAAATAATAAGTCCAATTAAAAGAAAGCTTAAATAATTTCCAAGGTTTTAAACTCAAAGTGCTTGGGAAAACAAAATTCAAAATGATAGAAACTATGAATATTACACAACTTCTATCACAATATACTAACACTTCAGTATATGAAAATAACTCTCTTATATAATAATCTCATGTACAATGGTAACTTACATTAAATAAATATTACACAATTTATGAAAATATTTTTGTATTTGAAACTATGAATATTACACATACCTTAAGCATACTTTATACTTCAAATTGAATATTCAAGCTAACTCAATCAAGGAAAGAGTATTCATTTGAATAAGTAAGGAAAGTTTGTGAAACATACTTAACAATAAATTTGCTAAATTTTAACATTTTTCTCGTTTATGGATAAGTGAACAAATTAAAGAACTGAATATAATAATGGAGAAAGAGTTGGAAACCCGCGACCTTTGCCTACCATGAGAAAACCTATTCAAGCTTTGAAATCGATTCAACTTGCACTGGTTTACCCTAATTTCTAAAGTGTTTTTGCCATATTTCTTTATTGTTGTCAGCGATTTCCTTATGGTTTACTTGATGATTTTCATATTTTGTTGCTCTCCTTATATATGCATTGATGAATTAATAATCTTCTTAACAAATTGTTTAAGGATTGAATGCTTTACTTCATGAGATGAGATTGAAGCCATCCTCATTAAGTAAGAATTAACCCTAAAACTATTTAGTTTCTTTAGGAAACAAGTGAGTTATTACATTGTATAATAAATTAATTAGAGAAAGATTTGATGTAAAACAAAGACATAAATCTTAAAAAATGTATAATTTATTATGTTGAATAATAAGTTAATTAGAGAAAAATTCAATACATAGTGAAAACCTAAATATTCAAATAACTTAAATCTTCACTAAAAGTTGTTAAAAGTTTATTTATTGTAATCTAATTAACAATTAAAAGTTTATTTATTTCAATGCAATTAATTTTAGACAAATACTTGTAGCAAAATCACTATTTATCTTGTTAAATTGATAAATATAAATCATCTTACAAAATAGACATTTTATCACTGCCAAAAAACCACAATAACTATCTATCAGACAAAATTATCAAATAAAATAACTATCTATCAGACAAAATTATCAAATAAAACTGATCAAGTTCACAAACAAAATTGAACAAAGTTCCAAAAAGTTTCTCGCCTTGCTTAAGCATAGCTATAACCATAGTAAAAAGCAATCCATTAAAAAATAAAAAACACAAGGAACTCAAAATAATTAAGACAAAATTGCAGGAGGGAAGTGCCTAAATTTTTTCTTGCCTGGCCTCAAGCATAACTATAACCATAGTAAAAAGCAATCATTAAATTGTAGGTAATTTCAATTAGGCAATTATAAATGCGATACCATTGATTATGGTTATTGGTGGGTGGAAGACGATATACAATCGACACTTATGTTTAAAGACCAAAGGAACTCATTGTTGGTTCATGGAATTCAACTTTGATGTCCTTCAGGTTTTTGTCATATTTATTAGAAAAAATTCAATGTTTATAAGGACTATAGTATATCACACAAGTTTGGTTTCAAAAGATATGCATTCAATTTCAAAAGATATTCACTCATAGTTGGTTTATCAATTTCAACTTCCATGTCCTTTGCAAATTCATAGATTTGCATTAATATATTAAAAGAATGTCATAGATTTGCATTAATATATTAGAAAAATGTCAATGTTGGTAAGAATTATAATATATCAATTGAGTAATGTGTAATTCGTCATATATTTTTGAACCTTTAAGGTCAGATTCGATACACCATGTAGAGTCAAGATGGATATATGAGTATAGCTTTGGAAACTATATTAAATGCAATTCATACTTTTGTGTATCATGTTGCAAGATCGAAAACACTACAACTGGGTGTTTTATATACCTGCTTGATCAATTTTCTAGCTACACCAAGAGGGATTCATTTAATATGAAGCTAAATATATGCACCAACAAATGTGCAATGATGAGACTAGTAACCATTTCCTCTTATAATTACAATTTGGGCACCATTTAATGCTTGTTTTGTGAAGTTTTGCTAAATAAATACAATTTCCATAAGTCACGATTGTTTCAAGGAAATATGGCCATGAAAGGGCTCTGCACATGACACTAATTAAGAGTGTTGAGGCATACCAATGATTCCATGTTTGACAATGAGACTTGCCCCCATCAAGGGCATGGGGCAAGAAATAGTAATAGTATAACTTGATTCATAACAAATGTATCATCCCAAAATTGGGTAGTCTAAGTTTTAATTTATTTGAAGGTGTTGATTCCAATTAAGTAACCATGTGTCCTTTCTAGCTATATTAAAATTCAAATTGAAGTTGTTATATCAACATGCCTTGAATGGAGGGGTTGTGGCATCCTTATCACATTGATTCACTGAGGTTATTGGTAGACAAATTTTAGAACCAACCTTCCTTCAATTTATTGACTCGAATTGTAGATAAATCTTATCAACCAAACAATTTCCCTTGAGAGTTAGTCATGCCATCCTTAGTAAATTTTTGGTAAGGTAGGATCTCTATAGAACAACATTCTTCTTAAGAAAATTGCCATACCATGCACTAGATGTCAATGGAGATAGCCATGTCATGGGATTCATTGTGGGTTTTGGTTAACTCTAGGTTTTTCCTTCTCAAGGACCCAATCAACGCAAACATACATTGTTTATAATTAAACTAAGTTGTGTCCAAAGATGACAACCATGCTCCTTGTATTAGTGGTAGAGAATATCCCACATGCAACAATTCTATTGATTCACATCACTTTGTGTAGATGACACACTCCCAA
>ML791205.1:163976-186116 GCA_009831015.1 Picea engelmannii
CATGTGTCATGTGCAGGAGGTTCACAGGGTTGATATCTTTCAGGACTATGCTTCGCAGAGTATTGCAGTTCATTTCCTGATATGGGATCCAGGGGGTGGAGTGTACTATTGTTCATCTTTGGATGGGTTCTACTATGTATCCCACAGATGGACATGGGATCCTGGTATTTTATTTGAGATGATTTGGTTATTTCTTGAGGACAAGAAATTTTCTAGCAGGGAGGACTGTAATGTCCCCACTTTGGGACATCATCACAGGGCAAAGATTTATGATGACCAGAGTAGCCAGATTGATGTTAGAGCGAGTACAAGGGTATTTTAGAGGCATTGTGGGGTCCATCTTGTATCGATGATCATATTCCATAATTATGATCCATTCCGCATAGGTTGGCTTTGGTTTCGTTGCATTCCGACGATTTCCATGATTTTGACTATTTTGAGGTATAAGTTAATTGAAATCACTGAAGAGGTCATTTTGGGCACATTACTTGGAGGAAACTCTCAGTGTAATAGCTCATTGGAATCGGGAGGAGAAACACTACAGGATGGGATGGCTAGAAGTGACTTTCAATGGCCAGGGAAGCCACAAGGAGAGATAAGGAGCTTTTCTAAGGTAAAAAGGTTAATTAATTAATTAAAGTGATTTAATTAATTAATTAAATATTAATAAAATGAAAGTCACTTTGGAGGGACAAGGTGAGCCAAAAGTATAAAGGAAAGGCAAGGGCCTCTTCTCATGCATTCATGTATGATCTTATTTTGATTTTTGGCTTCTAGCTAGTGAGCCCAACATTGGGGGTTTTGACTTAACAAACCCTAGAGGACAATTCGGTGGTGAAAGATTCCACCTAGCTTGTTCCAAGATTGGTCTCGGAGATGCAATACTCTCCCACACCATTCTAGTCAGATCTACATTAGTGCAGAAGGTTCTACACAGCCACAGGCACAGGAAGAGGAGGAGGGCTCACCATTGGGGGTTTCCAGCAAGGGGGGCGCACCATCCTTTGAGAGATATTCGTTGTAGGAGATTGGCAGGGCCGTTGAGGATTCTATCACTTGGGTTTTCATTACAGAGCCTTGGACATCAGATCTAGTGCTTTCTAAGATAGTTTTATGGCTCATATTATTTCTTGAGCAGTGGGGCAAATTGAAGAGAAGGAGGGCGTTTTTGAGATCCAGATCTAGTTCGTTTGGAGGGGTTACACTTCGGATCTGACCCTGAGACTTCACCTATTGAATTGCAGTGTCCCGATCTATATTTCTGGAGAGTTTCAGAGCATTTGGAGGCCTCCTTTAGTAGGGCCGAATTATCTAGGGCTTCAGTTATCCAGTGGGGCGCACCATTCAGTGGGGGGATTTCAGATCTATAGTGATTGAGAGGGATCTTGGAGATTCGGGCACCTAGGTTATTCTTACCATCACCCGATCTACTGTTTGACACCTTTCTTGAGATGATTGGACATCTTTGGCACCAGGGCCAAATTGTTGATGAGCTTCAGTTATCCAGCAGAGCGTGGCATCTTCCTACTTGAGGGGTTTGGCACTTGTCATTGGTCTTCATCTCTTATCCAACCTTTGGAGGCTTGTTTTGTATCAGTGGGAGCATTTTGTAGCAGTTCATACTTATTATCTATTGGCTATCATCTTGGCCATCTGTTGAGCATTCCAAATCAGTATCTCCATTGTAGCAGGTTCTTCTATTTTATGAATAAAGAAGATTTGAGATGTTTTGGCTTGTCTATCATATTGCATATGGTTGAGGTATGTTTCATGGTTGACTATTCTTGTTATTTGCTGCATACACACATATAAACACAAGTAAACAAATAGATCTGCAAACTGTTTGACGAAATACCACAACCAGTAAAAGTTTTTAAAAAGACACCAAAACAGTGATGATCCTTGCATAATGGCTTGGGATCATTACAATCATATGCATCAAAAACATAACACACAAAATAAACACATCAAGACACAAGGTTTTAACATGGTTCACCCCAAACTAGGCTACGTCGAAAATGGTTGGCTTATTATTTTATTCATTTGCAATCTCCTTACAACTGTGTCCTGCACTTACAGTAAGATATACCAGTTGACATTTCCCAAACCTACCTCAGTTGTTCTGCTATAGTGCAAGCCTAACTCCCCAAAACCTCAGTCATAACTCAAAAACACCCGAACACTTAGCCAATTCTTTGCTTAAGTTCCCTCTTAAAAACTTTCCCTCTCTACCCAAAAACCCATTACAATTTATAGCTTTACAATAGGGCTAAGCTCATTACAACATGGTTACAAAGTGGACAAAATGTCCCAAAAATACTAACTAACTCACATTTCTTGCGCATTGACTCCTGATAATGCGCTAGCTTCTTTTCACGTGCGCAGTTTCTCTGCCAAAATGTCACGTGATATGATTCTATGTGAATCCCAAAACTTATCCAAAAATATCCTTCTCCAACAAGCCCCCAACACTAACATGTGGCTCATCCCAAGCCACTTCAGGCCTGCTTCCAGGTTGCCAAAAATTTATGTAGTAGACCGCTGGCCGTTACAACTTTTTCCTGACTTATGCTTCTTGATGTATATTTTCCTTGGCCATTTTTGCAGTTAAGTGAATCTTCAAATTTTCAGCGGTTTCCTGTGCTACTTGCTTGACATTTCCTTGAGTGGCTGCTAACTCCATGATCACCTTATAAGATTCTTCTTGAAATACCTCAATCTTTTGCGCACGAGCCTGCTACTCCACCCTTAGTTGATTTATTTCTAAATATAGCTTCCAGTTTTCGACCATTGCTGTTACCACCTCTGCTGGCGGTAATGTACTCATTACTTCTTTGAACTTCTGTGCCTTATCCTACGCAACATGTATCTTCTGGATAATCTCTTGCAACTTCACATCTTCAATCAACTGCGTCTAAACGCCTGTTCTTTTTGCATACAACTTAGCACATTCTACTTCCATACTGTTGATGTTCTCTAGGCTTGTGGTGGCATGTTAAGCCCTAAATAGTGGCACATTACCCATTAATTGGAGCATATTACATTAGTAATGTTATTTTAATTATGTCAGCTTGGGTCCATTAGTTGTAATTGTACCTCCTAGTCTCCTATATATAGCAAGGAGACATTTTCATTTGGAATCATCTTGTATTTGGAAATTTATCTGAAGAGGCTTATTATATGAAATTATCTCTTTTTCAAGGTGTTTATTACTTATTCTAAGGTTTTTCTATGCTATATTGATATTTGGTTCTTAACATATGGTATCAGAGCTCAAGGTCTTGGGGTTTCGCTTCTACATCTGAGACACCTTGAAATTTTTGCTATAATTTTTTTTCTATGACGTTTCAGAAGAAACCCCTTGGAGGATATTTAACAGATGGATTAAGGTACGTTGGGTTGAAATTTTAGCTCCAGAGGCCTTATAATTTTGGAGATACAACCTGTGTAAGATAGGGTTCTGGAATAATCCTGAATTGAGTCATCGCATAATTTTCTCTATAAATTTTTTTTCTGTAATGTTTCAGACCCTGAAAACCGGAGGCTATTCATAGGAATTATTAAGGTATTTGTGATAAAATTTTCATCTTCTGGGTCATCTTACATTTGTAGATACACCCCATGGAAGATAAGGTATCTGACTAGTCCTATTGACTAGTCTCAAGTATGTGTTCCGAGTAAAACAATCATAAATTATTCCTAGAGTTTCCAAATTGAGTGAGACTAGTTGCATTGGATAGTGGGCAGTCTTTAGTATTTTTGGTACAATTTCCAGACTTTTATATCAATTATTTTGTGCGGGGCACGCTATACAAGTGAGATCTCCTGAAAGTAAAAAAATCAACAAGCTGTGGGGAAGTTACTGTAAATTCCACTTGGCACATCCAATTTTGATCAGACCTATGGCATTGCAGAGAAGAAATATCAAATCACTACAAACAAGAAATTTTCATACCCAGAAGGGCCAAAATTTTGGAGATACAACAAAAGAAATATTGTCTAGCATAACCACCTCAAAATCAAGGATTAAAAGTGATACTTGACCAACATGCCACCAAAAAAGGGAACTTCTACACCAAATAAGCCGCCAAACAATCCTACTTGGACTCTTGATGAAGGTGAAGAAATGCGTAGGGACATAAATGATTTACAAAATAAGACAATGAAAAAAGATGAACTATAAAGGATGTTGGATTCAACTGAAGCTAAATTGGAGGCAATAATGGATACTAAGATGGATGGTTTAAAAAGGGAGATCATGGAAGGATTGAAAAATTTCCTAATAGAGAGGACACCTGAAAGTGAAAATGTATCCCATGAAATTCATGATGAGGACACAAGGAAGATGAATCAATAATGTAGAAACTCCAACTTTGGGTTGAAGACCAACCACGTTCCTAAGATCGATATGAGGAAGTTTGATGGCAAGGACCCAATCACATGGATACTTCAGATCGAGCAATTATTTGATCTACATAATGTGCCACATACACAAAATTTACGAATTGCTTCTTTATATTTATAACCCAATCAATTTGTGTGGTATCGATGGCTTTATTCTCACAAATAAATCGTCGCTTGGACAATTTTCACGGAAGAAATGATAGCACACTATGAGGATACAAGGATAAATACCTTCTTTAGCTAATTGATAAATCTCAAGCAAAAGGGTTCAGTTACAGAGCACATTGAGAACTTCCAAAGATTGAATATAAAGGTAACAAATATTCTAGATGAGCACTTGATTGATGTATTACTAGGAAATTTAAGGGATAACATTCAGCATGAGGTTCGCCTTTGGGAACCCAAATCATTGGAGAATGCATTTAAGGTGGAAATAAATGTTGAAAGTAAAAATATGGATATGGATGCTAGAAGGACCACTCCTAACATCTATCAAGAGAATAATGCTCCTTCTTCTAAAACACCTCAACCTACAAGGTTGACACCTCAACAATTGGAGGAAAGAAAAGTAAAAGGTTTATGCTTTTATTGTGACAACAAGTACAGTAAGAGACATAAGTGTGGTGAGAAGAAAATATTCTACATAGATTGTGAAGAGGAAGAAGAATAAGAACAAGAGCAAGAACCATCTCAAGATGAAAACCTAGAAGCGATTTATTATGAAGAGTTGAATCCCACGATATCGTGTAATGCAGTGGCTGGAATTAACACTCCTCAAACCCTCAAGATCGAAGGATATATCAAAAATAAAAAGGTAATAGTCCTAATTGATTCTGGTAGTACTGATAATTTCGTTCACTATAAATTAGCCAAATCTCTCAATTTCTGTGTATATCCAACGCCGAAGTTTCAAGTAATGATTGCAGATGGAGGAACTATCAATTGCTCAGGAAAATGCAATAAGATCAATCTTACTATGGGGGAATATGTAATGAATAGTCCAATGATTTCTATACCTATGGGTGGTGATAATGTCGTACTAGGAATCCAATGGTTACAATCATTAGGAACAATGGATTTTAATTTTCAAGAACTTTTCATGAAATTTTCATTGGAAGGAAAAGAAATTGAGTTAAGAGGTATCACAGGGAAACCTAGTAAGGTGATAAGCTCTAATGGCATGACAAAATTATTGAAAAATGGGAATCAAGGTGTTATTGCACAACTATGCTCACTAGATGTTCAAACATCTAAGCCATCTATTCCCCTAGATCTCCAAGGGATCATTGATAAGAATTCCAAAGTATTTGAAGATATTCCCAAAGGTCTTCTACCCACTCTAAATCATGATCATGTTATTCACCTAATTTTCTGGGAGTTTTCCTCCTAACATTAGGCCGTACAGATACCCTTATGCCCAGAAGAGTGAAATTGAGTGTATGGTTGACGAAATGTTAGAGGCCGACATTATTAGACCTAGCCAAAGTTCTTACTCTGTGATGGGTGTTCTATATGCACTAAAAACACACTAAAAACCCTCAATTAAATTGTCAACCCAGGGTAAGTATACTTAGAGTTGTAGCAATATATATGCCAAGGTAGAAGGACTGGAGGTAGTATAGTCTAACTAAGGAAGTGGCTATCTAAGGACTAATCTATTCAAGCAAAAACTATTAATGAGAAAAGCCTACTAAGAAACTCAAACTATGTACCCTAAGTAACCTTTAAACAAAGGATCGATGGATAGTCTTAAGAAGGCAAATGAAAACCCTACTTAAAGCAAACTAACTTAATCATAATAATAAGCAAAAGAAAACTATCTATCTAATAAGCAATAAGCAATAACAATAGCAAACTACTTTAATTAACCTACTCAAATTCAATAAGCAGCTATCTTATGAAAACAAAATAGACAAGCAAGCAACTACCCTATTAAAGCAAGTAAACAAGCAAGCAAACAACTAGCTAACCTATGATAACTTCTACAACAAGTAAACTAATTAAGATTACTCAATAAACAACTAATTAAGCTAAGAAGCAAGTGAACTCTATTCTTAAATTAAACTTCACAAATATTTCTAATTTATGAAAGGAAATCTACTGAATTGAAAGCATTATGATAATAAAAGTAATTAACAACTAATATTTAACCTATGATAAGCAAACTATTCCTTAATCTACCAAAGCAAAAAGACTCTCTATCCTACAAAAGCAAGGAAACTATCTTCTAATCTATGAAAGCAAGGAAACTATCTTCTAATCTATGAAAGAAAGAAAACTATCTTCTAATCTATGAAAGCAAGAAAACTCAAATATAGTGTTGATGGTTATGTCTCCGGTGTCTTATAATATCACGATGGCATTTAACAATTAACGATAATTCAAGAGGGATAAACTCGATATTGACTTCGATAGCAAAGTGAAAAGTGTGAATTAGGAAATCCAGTGAGAACTTAGCCATTATAGAAACAACATCAACTATCCTGCATATCCATGTGATTGTTCAATCATGCATTAATCATCAACAATATAAAGACACTATTCTAGTAAATTCAATTGCATTCTATACTAATTAAGAAAAATCATACTACACTAAACTCAATAATCAACTTTGAATTCAAATTGCAACTTAGATCTAAGAAAGAAATTGCATAAAGTAAACTAAACTAGTCCTATTTTAACAATTCAAATTGCAAAAGAGGAAATGCTCATAAAACATAAATTAAATACTATTTCAGCATATGGCAAGAAAGCAAATGAGAAAACTAAACGAAAATTTAAATAATGAAAGCTAAATAACAACTACATAAACAAACTGGAATTGAAAACTAAAGACTAATAACTATCCATCCACCGAAGCCCTGTCAAATAAATCATGAATTAAAAACTCTGTTCTTAAACTCTATTTCAGCATAAAATAAAATCTAATTTATCATCTAGTTATACAAAGGGTTTGTATCTAAGCTTGCAAGCTTATTTCCTATCAACTAACAAATCATTGTATATTAATAATAGCCTCCATAATAACTTGCAAAACTGAACTAAACTAATTAAATCATAAACAAAAATTTATATAGTAAAGAAGCATAATGAAAAACTCATGTACATGAAATGAATAAAAAAGGACAACTACGCTATTCAATTCATAAGCAAACTAATTGGATATTCACCCAGACTGCTGGTGCCCCCCCCAACAAGTCGTGTCTAATCTTCAAAGGCGAACCATGAGCTCAACAACACAAATTCACCATTAAAATAAAAAACACAGTCTTTACACAATTTTAGCAAAATGAGAATAGAAAAACAGAGTTGAATTGTCTTTGTCTCTCTAACACTCTACTTAACAATTGTTTGACCACTGAGGTGGTATTTATAAGTTTTACAAGATGAGAGGTCGACCACTGGAAGGGTCGACCCTCTCTAAAAACAACAAATCACATTTAAGATGCCCTAACTGCCGGTGGCTTCTAGAAATAAGGCGAGACAATAATCGCCCAACATAACAACCCAAATCTAGTTGTCAGAAGTTCAGTAGCTGGAGGCCACAAACAAAAGAAAAACCCATGTATTTGATTGGCCCATCGCTGGACGTCGATATGATAATTGCCAAACTGCCCATGGTTTTTGTGCAGGACAGAGTCCCGGATGGAGTACCGGACTGAGTGCTGGATGGAGTACCAGACGGAGTGCCAGATGCAAAAACAAGCTGCGATTTTTCCCTGTGACACACAAAACATGAATTAGTTCCCTGGAATCATAAAAACATGTTGATTTAAACTCAAAATCATCACAAAACATGAATCATGCATACTTAGTGTGAATCATAGCGATTTGACACAAAAGCTCTTCAAAACAGGAAAACACATATACATATTCGGCCAAAAAGGATCTAATTAACTTCATTAAATCAGTCATATCACAGGCCCTAACACTCTGCACTGGTGGTAATGGTACTCAAGAAACATGGCTCATGGTATATGTGTCCAAATTATAGAGAGATCAACAAGATCACTATTAAAGATAAGTTTCCCATTCCCTCCATTGATGAATTGTTAGATGAACTACATGGAGCAATCTATTTCACAAAGTTGGATCTCCGTTCAAGGTATCATCAGATTAGAATGAAGGAAGAAGGTATCCCAAAAACAACATTCCGAAATCATGAAGGCCATTATGAATTTTTGGTCATGCCTTTTGGCCTTACAAATGCACCTTCCACATTCCAAGGGTTGATGAATTCCATTTTCAAGCCCTTCCTTCAAAAATCCGTGTTAGTATTTTTTGATGATATACTAATCTATAGCAAGTATTGGGAGGATCATGTGCGACATGTTGATAAGGTGATACAACTACTAAAGGAGCAACAACTATATGTCAAACAATCCAAATGTTTCTTTGGGGTGAAGGAGGTAGAGTATTTGGGTCATATTGTATCTCATGAAGGTGTCAAGGTAGACCCTAACAAGATTAAGGTCATGATGGACTTGTTGATTCCCAAAACATTGAAGAATCTTAGAGGTCTTTTGGGTTTGACAGGTTACTACCGCAAGTTTGTTCGACACTATGGAAGAATAGCACCACCTTTAATGACACTAACTAAGAAGGATGCATTTTCATGGACTCAGGAGGAAACTAAAGCTTTTGAACAACTTAAAGAGGTGATGTGCAAAGCTCA
Organism: Picea engelmannii; assembly: GCA_009831015.1. NCBI lineage: Eukaryota > Viridiplantae > Streptophyta > Pinopsida > Pinales > Pinaceae > Picea > Picea engelmannii. The sequence goes on from ML791205.1 coordinate 173,056, forward strand.
TGTCTTGACCACTCCAAACTTCACAAAAATCTTTATTGTGGAATGTGATGCCTTAGGAAATGGAATTGGTGTTGTCTTAATGCAAGAAGGAAGGCCCTTGGCTTTTGAAACTCGACCACTCAAGGGAAAGGACTTACACAAATCCATTTATGAGAAGGAAATGATGGCAATACTACATGAATTAAATAAATGACACCCTTACCTAATATGTAGGAACTTCAAGGTCAAAACAGATCATGATAGTCTTAAATACTTCTTGGAACAAAGACTATCTTCATAAGAACAACAAAAATGGGTGACCAAGATATTGGGTTATGATTTTGAAATCATCTATAAAAAAGGGAAGAAAAATGTTGTGGCATATGCACTCTCAAGAAAGGATGAAGATGTTGAGGACTTTCTCTATGTTATCTCAATAATCCAACCTGATTGGATAATAGAAGCAAGGGATGAATGGAAGAATGAAGAAAACGTGTGGAATCTCATTCAAAGGTTGCAACAGGATTCCAATGCAGCAGATACATTTACATGGAAAAATGATTCACTATGGTACAAAGATTGCTTATACTTATGTAAGAAATCCCAACTCAAACAAAATGTACTATTGGAATTGCACACCTCTTCGGTAGGAGGGCACTCGGGATTTTTGAAAACCTACCATAGGGTGAAGAAGGAAATTTTTTGGGATGGCCTTAAAACTGATGTTCAAAGGTTTGTGGCAAATGTTTGGTTTGCCAACAAAATAAGGTGGAAACAATTAAGACCCCAGGTATTTTACAACCATTATCCATCCCAAGTCAGTGTTGGGAGGAGGTTTCCATGGATTTCATCACAAGGTTACTGAAGTCTGAAGGAAAGAGTGTCATCATGGTGATTTTTGTTAGACTGACCAAGTATGCACACTTTTTTGCACTCTCTCATCCCTTCAAATCTAGTACAATTGCAACCGCATTCATGGAGACAAACTACATGGAAGCCCAAAGATTATTGTAAGTGACAAAGTTCCCATATTCACTGGACATTTTTGGACATAATTATTTTCTTGTTTGGGTACTCAATTGGCTCATAGCTCATCCTATCATCCTCAATCTGATGGACAAACCGAGATAGTGAACAAATGTCTAGAAGGATACCTTTGTTTCTTTGTCTTTAATAAAAAAACACAATGGTTCAAATGGTTACCCTTGGCAGAATGGTGGTATAACACTTCCTTTCATACTGCAACAAAAATGACACCATTTATGGAACTCTATGCTCCTTCCATCACTTCTTCTCTAAAATAAAAATCTAAGGTTCAAGCAGTGGAAGATCACATCAAGCATCAACAACAAGTTCTCCAAATCTTAAGGGACAACCTGACTATGGCACATAATCGCATGAAAAAACAAGCAGATCAACATCGTAGTGAAAGAAGTTTTGAAGTAGGGGATTTTGTGTTTTTAAGACTACAACCTTACAAATAGATGTCCCTCAAGCAAGCCAAGAAGGATAATAAATTATCACCAAAGTATTATGTCCCTTATAAGGTGTTGCAAAAGATTGGTACTATGGCATGCAAATTGGAGTTTCCTGCATCTTCACGAGTACACCCAATTTTCCATGTTTCATGCTTAAAGAAGGTTATAGGTGACAAGATCCAAATTCAAAATATATTTCCAGAACTTGACGAGGAAGGAAAAATCATATTGGATCCTGAAGCCATCACTAACACAAGAATTCACCAGCTGAGGAATAGATCCATTTCAGAGTATCTCATTAAATGGAGGAAACTACCGGCTGTAGATTCCACTTGGGAAGATGAATATTTTATACAGAAACATCCAAAGTTACTCAAGCATTGTGGACAAAACTTGTCTCAAGGGGAGGGGCATGTTAAGCCCTAAATAGTGGCACATTACCCCTTAATTGGGGCATATTACATTAGCAATGTTATTTTATTTATGTCGGATTGGGTCCATTAGTTGTAATTGTACCTCCTAGTCTCCTATATATACCAAGGAGACATTTTCATTTGGAATCATCTTGTATTTGGACATTTATGTGGTGTATAAGGAGGTTTCCCCCTCGAAGAGGCTTATTATCTGAAATTATCTCTTTTTCAAGGCGTTGAGTACTTATTCTGAGGTTTTTCTATGCTATATTGATATTTGGTTCTTAACATGTCCATATTTTCACATTGCTCCATTTCCTCCAGGGGAGTGCATGGTATTTGTCATGCCTCTAAGTCGGTGATATTTGTTTGGAAGCCCTGAATGGATTCACTTAGCTTTGTCACATGTTCCTCCAATGGGGTGTCTTCCTCCCTTAGCACTTCAAGAGTAATGTTATAGAACCCCTCGATCACCTGTTTGACTCTCTATGTCTTTTGTGCTGCCTCATCCCGCTCCTACCTGATTTGGTCGTATTCTGCTTGCAACATGTCCTTATGTATGACTGTCTTTGTGAGCTCCAATAAGGTCAACGTTGTGCGCAGTTGAATTTACTCTATCACGCTTGATTGTAAGCCATGAAAAATTTCTATAGGAAACTGAGATAACACTAAGTCAATATGACTTAGTGCCTTGGCTTGCTCTTTCAATTCTGCCATGGGGAACTCTAAGGCTCTCATAGCTATATTCATTACATGTCTTTCTCTTGATACAATAGGTGTGATCTATTTCACCTCAGTTGTCCCATGTATCCTCTACTTGCACTGTGGCAATTTGTGTGGTCTCCAAAAATTGTCTCAACACAACAATCTATGCTTGCATATCCAAATTCCTTTCCTCTTGTTGTTTTACCACATGCTCAAAAGATTCATATGTTGCTTCTTTAACTTGGTTTGCAATCTTATCCAAGTCATCTTCTGTGAGGGATTGAACGATTGGTTCCCTTACAACTTTTCTTTTCTTGCATTAGGTGGTTGCTTTCCCTGTGTCTTCGTCTTTTCTCTTCTCTCCTTTGCACGGGATTGTCTTTCCTTTTTCATTGCCTGACCCTACTTCTTCTTCTTCACCGCTTGATATTTCTTCAGTCTTTGGGGTTTGTTTTATTTGGTTTCTTAGTATTGGTCTATGTTGGCGGGATCTTCCAATCATCATCCCAATCTTCCATAATGTGTCCCATGTCTTCCTCGGTTAACTTGCACCATGTGGGCAACCATTCCTGATTTGGATCTTTCTTAGCTTGCACATACATGTGATGGAGCCCTTCCTTAAAGGACACAACTGGCTTGTATGCTTCGACCACCTATGGTGGTATGCGTGGTGTACTCTGAATGCTTGTCCGAATTGTTTCCTTGTATATATAAAAGTCAACATTATTATCTAGTTGTCGCACCTTGTGTGTAGTATTCCATAAGTTCTGATATCTTGAGGCTAGGCATGGCTTATATTTTACTCCCAAAAACTACATATCATCCGACTCCCTCCATGCTAATAATGCAATTAGAATTAATAGCCATGCGTAGTGAAATTCATTCCCTTTATCTTGTGCTTCTTCGTAATCGATCAAGAACTGGTTGAGAAAAAATGTCGCCCAGTTCATCTGCATGCCCTTGACACACTTCTCGACTGTCACTATTACAGTCACTGGTACTTGGTCCCTCTTACACTTCCTTAACAATTTACAAGCTAATTCTTGTGTCACAAACCTCACTATAGGGTCGCATATGCTTGCGACATCTAAACCGTGTTGTCCTCGAAGTGTATGGAACTTTTCTTTCATGCACACTAATATATCCTTCTCATTCTTTTTTATGAAAATATCATTTAAGGGTCTTCCCCTTGTGACGATAGTCCACTAATGCATACAATCAATTCTGTATCAATTGAGACCATACCGTTGAGCCATAAGTAACCTTCATGTACACATCTCAACAAAATATTCACACCAACATTAATATCTGAGCTCCTCTCAAAGTGTGGTATATCGAATAGGTTCAAAATGTTAGCTTTATGCAACCTTGTTTCCCATATTTTTGGCTCTATACAAATAACAATAAATTTTACCCTTCAACCCTTCAACTGCTTTTACCCCTTGGTTTCCAATTGTTTCTAAACTCATTTGCAGCTAAACTTATAGTCTAATCCACTTTCCTTATCATTTATTACCAACTTACCAATTCTACAACACCAATTGGAAGGAGGCACCAACCTGAAGGAAGCTACAACACCCTGAATTCTCCAGCTACAACTGGAAGGAGGCTCCAACCCCCTAGTTTATAGGCTCCAACTTGAAGGAATCTCCAACTCCCTATATTTTTTGGCTCCAACTAGAAGGAGGCTATGACCCCATGATTTATAGGAACCAACCTGAAGGAAGCTCCAACTCCCCGAGTTCTCTAGAACCAACCAGAAGGAGGCTACAACCCCTTTCCTTGCCCCATCCTTCCACCCTGAAATATAAGTGTAGACTCAAACTGTCAGTACCACTGATTAACCTGTAACTACCACTGTCAACCTATCACTATCACATCAACTTATCACTATCACATCAACCTGTCACTGTCACATCAACCAATCACTACCACTGTTACTTCAACCAATCACTATCACTCTGTCACATCAACCTGTGCATGATGATCAACTAATCATCCAATTTGTCACATCAACCTGTAACTATCACTCGGTCACCTCAACCAATCACTGTCACTCTGTCACATCAACCAGAACCTGATGATCAACCAATCATCCAAACTGTCACTGTCACCATCACTGTCACTGATATATTATCATCAACCAACCATTATCATATCCACTCACATGGATACCAAAACCATCACCATACCATATAAATCAACCATGTACTAGAACATGTACCATACCATGCACATCAACTTGTACCATACCATGTACATCTACCAAGTACAACAACCATGTACATCGACCTATACCATACCATGCATCAACCATGTACCAAAATAAATGCCAAGTGTAGGTACCATAACATCAATGATAAACCATATACCTCAATCATATACCAAAACCATGTAACATGTACCAAGCATCAACTATGTACCAAATGATGTGACTCAACCATATACCATATCACTCATGATATGTATCAATCATTCCATACACCATGTATAATAAGATATCATCAATGAAGTGCCTCAAGCATGTGATAACATCACCATGACATATACCATACCAAATACCAAGATAGCCAAGATATGTCTCTATTGTATCATGACATCACCAAGATGTTTCTCAACATGTACCAACATCACCAAGACATGCCTGAAGCATCTACCACAACATCCAATGCATGTACCTCAAACATATGCCATATCACTCTTGATATTCCTCAAGCATATACGATACAACAAACCATATTTCAAGTATCTAAGATGTGCCTCAAGACATATACAAGAACTCACAATGAATGTACCTCAAACATATGCCATAACCTTATCAAGAAGTGCCTCAAACATACATCAATATCACCAAGAAATGTACCTCATACATCTACCATAAATATGCCTCACTCTATGCACATAATATGTGTCTCAAGCGTGTGCCAATGTCTCAACAAGATACCAAAGACATGCCTCAAGCATGCACCATAACTTCATCAACATGTAACCTTCAAAACATGCACATAGACATACCTTTACACCTATAGTTGACATGATACAAGATTTCATACCTGTATCTCTTCCTCATCCTCAACAACTTGGTACTAACATCCTCCCTTAGTTCTGTCTTAGCTTCACAGGACCAAGACGAGTGTCACGCAAGGCCTCGCATGACATGCACTAAGCAATCCGCAGGGGTGACTTGCGGGATGCCAGTAGTCTGACTCACTGAGGTTATCCAAATTAGGGTTTCTTAGAAACCCTAACTCTCCTCTACAATTATGAAACTTTCACCTTCTCTCTTCTTCGCTCCCTCATATTCATCACGTTAGATTTACCAATAGACCAATTGCTCACTTAGAATATATTCAATAAACTTGTGTAAGTGAATGTACAAATGAGAGGCTTCTTGTTGTGTATTTATACCTTTGCTAAGTAACTTCTCTCCTTAACTTTAGGACTTCTTGTTACAACCACTTTTCCCTTTAGTTAATGACTTGTAACTATTTAGGGGCTTCTTAACCATTCTTCAGGGCTTCCAACTTCATGACCTCATAACTCCTCAACCATGAGGATCTACGTAACATTCCACCTATCATTGGAAATTTATGGCGATGACTATAAATATATGAGTGTGTTACCTGTATTTACACTGTCCTTCATGTCCTTATTCCTCAAACAACTTATGGCTTCATGACCACACCCTTGAGGAGTTTTGTAGAATTATTCAAAGTGTATTCCCGTGAGGGCCATGGTTAAAGCTACGACATAAGGGGACCACTTTGGAGACTTCTTCAAATACACCCATCACATCTGTTGACATCAATGAAAACCACTTATGTTGACATCAATAACAACCAACTATCCAACAACATCAATGAAAACCAACTATCAAATAGGTCATGAGTTAAACTTTCTTGGTTTCACAATCACTTCAAAGTCATATTCTTGGAACAATAATAACCATCTACATATTCTTTCCTGAAACACTATCTTATTCACTAGGTATCTCAGTGCAGAGTGTTTTGTATACAACTTGAAATGAGATCCATGTACGTAATGTCTAAACTTCTGTAAGTCATATACCATCGCCAAACCTTCTCGTTCTATCATAGTATAGTTCTTCTCTGTAGATGATAACTTCCTGTTGGTGAATGAAATCAGATGGTTTATCTCTCCTTCACCCGGTTTTGTGAAAAGTACTTTTGATGCTATATATGATGCATCAACATGTACATGGAATTCTTTTCTCTAGTCAGGAAAAACTAGAATCAACGCGGTGACCATATTCTATTTTAGTGTATCCAGGCTCTTCCGACATTCATCATTCCACTGATATTTAGCTTCCTTCTTTAGCAAATTCTCCATAGGGGTTGTGATCTGTGCATATCCTTTGATGAACTTTCTATAATATCCTGTATGAACCAATGTGGATTTCAACTGTTGCACTAAAGTTGGGGGTGGGAAATCAACAGTTACTGCAATCTTTGCAGGGTCAATTAGCAATCCCTGTTTACACACCACATGGCCCAACAAAATTCCAAACAATGCAGACAAAATGAATTTCTTCAAATTTAGCGAGATCTGGTACTACCTACATCTATCCAACATTAAGCACATAAGTTCAACATGATCTTTCAATAGACTAAATATTGTCCAATCATCTAAATATACTTCTAAAATTTTATGAATGAACTCTTTGAAATGTGTGACAACTACTCTGGAAAATATCATTGGTGCATTCTTCAATCCAAATGGAATAACGATGTACTGGTAACAACCCAATTCTATTGCAAAGGTTGTATTATATTGGTCTTCTTACACAATATTGATCTGGTGGTATCTTGAGAATCCATACGTAAAATATTAAGCCTCTTAACCCCCCAAATTCTCTAATACTTAATCTGTGAAAGGGTTGTGTAAACATGCATCGTTCAACTTTCTCAGATCTACGTATATCCTAATTCCCCCTGTCTTATTGTCTTGTACTACCATTGGGCTGATCCATTCTGATTCTTCAACTGGTTCTATAATTTTAGCCTCTAACATTCTATCTATCTATTTTTTTACCTTATGCTTATATCTCGAGTTCATTCAATATGGTCTCTATCACATGGGTTTTGCATATCGCTTTAGCGGAATATTCATTTCCCCTAACTCTCTAGCGATTCCTTTCATCTCTCAGAGTGTCATTGGAAATAGATCCTGGTATTCCTGCAGCAAGTTGACAATCTTCTCAATTGTTTCATTGTTCCAATAGTCTTCTATGTGCGTAAACTTAGACTTTTTTTCTGTACCAATGTTCACTTTGCACGTTCTTAAAGGCTTTGCATATATAACTGACTTAAGATATGGTCCTTCTACTGCATGTTCCCCTTCAGTCTCTGATATCTACAAATACCTTGGATATTCCTCATCTTGGGCTTCTTCTGTGACATTAAAACAATGCAAGACCTATTCAATTGTCCCAGTGACTAGGTGCACTATACAAAGGTGTTGATCCCAACAAGTCCTCTAATGAAAAAATATTATTCTTGATTATCTGCAAGGTTGAGTCAATCAATGGATTATTATTTTCAAAAGAATGTTACCTTGAAGTTCTTGGTGAAATCTTCCCAATATCTTGTTCCTCTGTGCACTTCTAGTTCGATGTACCAATTCTTGGGAATTGCATCCAGAGTATGCACAAATAAGTGAGTCCATTCTTGTTGAGGTGTCGATCTCCAATGCATAGTAAACTTCGTAACATGATAATTCTGAACAACGTAATCCACTATACTTCAGCATGATACTTTCCTTCTCTTTCCTGAACCTGACTTGCAATAACCTCTTTCATTGCAGCCAATCTCTTATGCCATCTTTGTGTGTATCCCACCATATCACTGAAGTCACTTTCAATGCGAAATCTAAGGCCAAGAGTCTTTGTTGATATAGAATTTTCATTTCAAACTCATTAATAAAATATTCTACAGGTGTTAGTCCATTATACCTTGGAGGTTCAACTATTTTGGTTCCAATCCATCTCAATGCCCGGGTAATTCTAGCACGCTTCCTTATCGATACTTCATGCAGTCTTTGTTGCCAATTCTCCAGGGCTTATTCTGAGTTTGATGTACATGAGATGATACAATTCCAAATAAATACACCTTCAGCTGTAGGATTGATGTAATCGTCCATCCATGGAGTCATATTATACAGATTATCAAGTTCTTTTCTCTTTGTTGGTTCTACATACCTTCGTCCTTTAGTGGGGTCTAATGGCACGATAACCTTTAGGTATTCTACTTAGAATACCATCTATATTTTCTTTAGGTCAATGATAGTTTGATTATTGAATTCCCAATCAAGTCCCAAGAGTGTTGGATACAATGTATTGTCATATTCAATGTCGATCACTTCAAATTATGCTACATTGCGCACTCCATCGATATTCACATTAACTCTTGCTAACCTTCCAATCAGAACGATATTATGTTGGTTCACTAATATCAACTGGATCAGTGACCAAATTATCTTTGATTAGCCCATCATCTCCCAAGTCTGTCTTGGTATAACATCTACATCGGACCCTAGATACAAAATTTTATTGTCCATTTTGTAAGCTCCTATATGCACACTGAGCATGGACTCCCTATTTGTTTGCTTCTTACTATGCACCTAGTTAATTTCTCTATGTGTGACAAGTTTCTCTTTTTCTTGGGTACAATGGCCAATCAGTCTGCATAGACTATTCAAAGTATAGTCATCTTTCATTAATTCTAAACAACTTCTTAATAATTCTTTCAAAGTACTTACCTTTTCAACCTGCCTTTTTGAAGGATCATATACTGGAGGCATATCAAACACCGACGATTTATCATACAAGGGTGGCACAGTCGAAGTTGATGCTATCCAGTATGATCCCATCAATTCTTTTCTTTCTTACTGGTAGGTTTCTTTCTCTTTCCTTGGATCAAAAAATGGTAATGTCTCTGCTACTTTCCTTACCCACTGGTGAATTCTATTCCCTTAATCCATCACATCTACTCTAGTTCTCATTTCTCCATGTGTAATTGTTGATATCTTAGGTTTGTCATCACGCTCCTCTGATGCTATCATCTGTATGTGTTGGTTCTAGTTTTGGTTTTGGTTCCCTCTTTCCTATCATTTTTCTATCAGTTGAGGACAATCCTCCATTGCATGGTCCAATTCTCTGCAATACATGCATGTATTGCACATATTCATGCAGTCACGTGCTAAATGTACCAGTTTATTATAGTTATAAAAATTTATTGGTCCTCTTCCTCCTCTACCAAATCCACCTCTTCCGCGGCCTATGATGCCTCCTCTATCACCTTCATCAGAACCTCCTCTATCACCTTCATTAGAACGTCCTCTTAGAGTATTATATTGCAGTCCTCCTCCTTCTACTATCGTATTTTCTTCTTGGATTCTATAAGAATCTACAATCCACCCTCTCATTAGGTCCAACGCGTGACAATCCTTCTCGTCATGTCTGACAAACTTACAAAAATTTCAAAATAAATTTCTTGCAGTGCTATGGTATTTATGCATTAATGGATAATTATGAGGGTGGTTCCCCACCGTCTTGCATATTTCACACCATAATCCTAAAAACATTGGAGCTCATGTATTCAAGTATTGTTGGAATGCTGGACACTCATCTTTATGATGGTCCTCTGTTTTACAAGTAGTACACCAGAATCCTTCACGTTTTTCTTTTCCTTTAGTAATTTCTTGTAACTGAATATTCAATGTAGCCAGTTGTGACTAGACTTGAGCCATCCTCGCGTTATTCTCTCCTAAAGGGGATGCTTCCAATTTCATCACAATTTCCAGAGCTTCCAACTGTGTCTCAATCTTCTATTGCATCAAAGGGCAGCGTATATGTGGAAATAAACCTGCAATAAACCATTCTTGGTGTTGTTCATCCATAATATGAAATATTAACTGATATTTCAATATCTTAAACCTTTGGTCAAAGTCCCATACTGACTCATTTACTTTCTTCTTAATTTCCTTTAGCTATGTAATGCACTGGGACTGCAACTTAGGATTTTGGAATTATTTCAGGAAACCTTGTCTTACCTCTGCCAATGTTCTCGTTTGACCCACAGGTGTAGTATTTTGATATTCCATATACCATAATAGTGCTCGATCTCTCAAAGTTGTCACCAATTGCACAATCTTTACATTATCGTCCTGGACATTCTTTACAGTCCATATCTTGTTGCAAATGAACAGATGTTGTTTAGGGTATTCTGAATCAACCCCTTGGAAGAGAGGCATCCTTAAGGTTGGATCTACCCCCACCATCATATTCTGCATGGTATTATTTCCTGATACCACTAACTGGTTATGACTTGATGTACTACTTCTACTACTTTTATTACTTCCACTACTTCCTCCACTAACTACAATTGACAAAACTTTTGATCTTACCTTAGTTCTTGGCGATGCACACAGGGTCATGGGTTTGATGCAGAGTTCCATTTGAGTAGGATATTCTTCTACTAGATCGAGCTGATAGATATTTTCTTCTCTGCGCAGACTCCCTTCGATCTAGAATATTGCAACAATTTCTCTTTCCTTGATCTCACTGTGCTTCCCTTCTCTCTCAACCATATTCCTCTTCTTATCCAGTCTAAGTCTCTTACCATTGCACAATATTCCAATATCTTCATTCATCATACACTCTTCTTCACTCGACATCATACACTCTCCTCATTCATTCTTTTCATCCCTCTTTATGCTTAGATCATTCCTTGGTCATCCCCCAGTTTCCCTATGTGCGTGAAAGCGCTTAGCAATCATATTCCACTTTCATAATGCTTTTGTCACTCAACAAAATCTTAATCCATGTAGGTAATGACTTCATGTATATTTCGCGCAGTCCTTTAAATAATTCCCTCTCCGCAACATTGGACGACTAAGTGAAATCTATAGCAAATTCAGTAATGTAGCCTTACAACACACTATCCAACCAGTAATCCACTGCATGTGATGTCTTATTTCTTACTAAATTAACTTGTCTGATCAATTCAAGATTCCAATTCTTTGGATCGACATTCTAATATCTTCTGGTCTATTCAATAAATATTTGGATCCACTCTGCTAACACATTCAGAAAGTCAACGAAGAAAATTTCATGTAAATTTGTAAAAACATACCTTTGTAACCATTCTTCCACATTGATCCTTGGATTATGATTCTGGTTTACTGCAAACTTCATCTCCTTAGTATTCCACCATTCTTCGATTTTCTCCGTATTAGGCCTCCACATCCCCCTCATTTGCAGATCTCGGTCCCAACAATAGAACCATTTTTTGGTGCACAGTGGGAAGACCCAGGGTTAATCATTAATAAAACAACAAAACCCTTAGACACTGACACTTTCAGCATCACCTGCAAGCAAGTGAAGTATCACTCGAGGCATCTAGAGGGGCTGTAGGAATTAAGTTTTTGCAGTGATGAGGGGAAGTGAGGTATTTGACATGACCATACTATGAACTATCCATTCATCTACTGTGTGCGTAGTTTCACTTACTTAACCTTTAATTATCATTCAATATGCCATGTGCGCGACATCACTCCACTTAAAATTCATTCATTCATCATTAACTTAGGTTCCCATGATCGTAAAAACATATATCAGTGACATATTCAAAATACTAAACAATTACCATCATTGCGCAGTAACAATAAACATCATATGCATCATAAACATAACACACAAAAGCAACACATCAAGACACAAGGTTTTAACATGGTTCACCCCAAACTGGACTACATCCATAATGACTAGCTTCTTATTTTATTCATTTTCAATCTCCTTATATCTGTGACTACGCTTACAATAAGATATATCAGTTGACATTACCCAAACCTGCCTCAATCATTCTACTGCAGTGCGAGCCTAGCTCCCAAAAACCTCAGTCGTAACTCAAAAACACACAAACACTTAGCTGATTCTTCTCTTAAGCTCTCTCTTAAAAATTTCGCCCCCTCTCTACCCAAAAACCCATTACAATTTATAGCTTTACAATAAGGCTAAGGCCGTTACAACATGGTTACAAAGTGGAAAAAATGTCCCAAAATTTCTAACTAACTCCCGTTTCTTGCACGTTGACTCCTGATAATGCACTAGCTTCTTTCTGCATGTGTTGTTTCTTTTCCAAAATGTCGTGCGATCCACTTCTACACGATTCCCAAAACTTATCCAAAAATAACCTTCTCCAACATTGATGCAAGACCGAATAGGAAGTGTATTTCAACCAACCACACGATGTTGGGCATGTAGGACCCTATATTGGATATGACGCCTAAATATATGTGCTCTTGACTAAGGCCTCAAATTAAAAACGCGTTAAAAAACTCAATGATTCATGATATTTGCAATTCACACCAAGTATCACATTCCACTGGATGCTTCATCATAACAAGATTTAGATATATTTGTTTCCAAGAGTAATATATATATATATATATATATATATATATATAT
>ML791205.1:186592-201898 GCA_009831015.1 Picea engelmannii
TCCTCCACCATTTTTATAATTTCATATGGTCGGTATTGTGCATGAGCTATACCCTTGATCACTTTGTGAAGGAAATTGTATTATTTACATGCTGGATTATGGATTTTGAACAATGTAACTATGAATTTGTGGGTAAATTTAAGGGTAAAACCCTATCAAAATCCTTGGGTAGATTTTGATTTCTATCACTTTGATACACACAAATTTTTTTTTATTTTGAAAAAATTGGTATATTTGGCTACCATATTCTCACTAGCATTAAAATTTGTTACTTGAATTTTACATTTATTTTAATGAACATTAAAATTTTCTTAATCAATGAGAAATTTTGAGCATCAAAATTGTTATTGCATCCAAATAAAATTCATTAATATTGCCTTGGATTTCAAACACTTATTGGTTTATACAACATAAAGAGACTTGAATTTCACAATATCCTTCCTCTATTTAGAGACTATCCATTCATTTATTGGTTTAGTTTTTAAAATTTTCAATTATGCTCTATTAAATCTCTGTGTGCCTAGTTGTCTAAATGTTGCTCATTTATACTGCATTTAAAATGATATATTAATCATCATCAAAACACACATGCATCCTTGATATTTTAACCTATATTGGTTTCTAGTGTTCCATGGCCAATCATGATGTGTTTTCATCCTTAATCACTTAATTTGGGGGTTTTAGCCAACAATAGAAAGTAGTGGAAACAAGAAGCTCATAATGTTTGGATAAATGACACATGAATGGATAGAGAATTCAATGACATGATCAATAGGGAGAGGTACCTCTTCCTTGCCAATAAAAAATATGGGGAAAGTTTAAATTTGATTGTGGACTTTCACTTGAGATTACAACATGCCTGTTACAAGCAACAAACCTAACCCAATTAATGCTTAGTGTGATTTTTTTCCAAAGGAAACACTATCTTAGAGATTTTATCTCAAAGAAAATCCGACATAAAACAATGTTGTACCATCCAACATAAAACAATGTTGTAGCTATTGTTTCCAAGGAAATCCTTGTGAGATCACCCACGCTTCCTTGGAATATTTGATGATGAACTCCACCTTGAAACAATGCATTTGAATAGATTGAGCTCACTTATTGAGCTAACATTGGACCTTGTGCATACACACACGCATATTATCGCATTTGAGATTATAATGTTTTAGTAATATGGCCATGTGCGACCAAATAGCGAGACTAAAATATAAAGATGTGAAGAAATTAAAGTGTGGAGGTTTGCAAGGTCAATGAGTCGTAAAGGTTTATAATTGCATACATTGGTTAGTTACATTTATGTGCTTATCTACATTAAAGGTGCTCAAGGTTTAGTTACTTTTCCATGCTTAGTTACATTAAAGGTGCTTGAGTTATATATATAACATGTGATATGCACATTGTACACATTCCTTATACAATTTGAATATAAAATCAAGGTTGTGAGTTACATTCACTTACTTTATCTTCCTTTTATGTATGCATATATTTTTTCAAGCATACTTTTACAATCTGATCTTTAGATTTTTGGTTGTGAAAACGTAATATGTATTTTCCCCTAAGATGATTCAAGTGGATATTTGTGGCTACCCACCTATTCCACTAATTCAGAATGGTTCCACATGTTGGCAATTTTTCTACGATTTTTTGGGTCCCAAAATTCGGGGGTCGTTTTGAGGCCTTAAACAACATTTTTTTGGTGCAACAATGCCTAGACTGTGGTCAAAGGTAGATCTTAGGCTGAACATAATGTGTACTTCTTGGATATACCTTTCCGATGAGGCACCAAGCTCCCCAAATGAAGCTTGTATGCAAATGTTGCACCCATGGGAAGTTGATGTATCAACTAACCACATCGGGGCCCAAAAGTATTTCTTGTGAATGAGATTAGCCAACACATCTCTCTATTCAGGGATAAGCTACCACCATTCTATATAGATTGTGTGCTTTTCATTTTACAGTCTTTTGTATTCCAGACAATCATTAATAGAATATGAGTTCAACTGTATTAATGTGTTTCTTGCAATATCTTTGTGTGTTTCCTTGTTATATATCCGCCTTCATATCATTATTAATATAATCTGAATCAGTGGTATCAGAGCAATCTGCACTTTGTTGTTTCTTTATGCTTGTCCCCAACGAGGTCATGATATTGAGAGTTGGGTCTCAAATTGGTTGAGCTTGCGGAAGAACACTCCTGCCAACATAAGAAACCTCCCATGGAAGAAGAAAATAGAGAAGATGAAGCATGATATCATATCAAACTCTTTCTCGAGGAATCCCTCATGTGACAAAGGAACAAGATGATGGATAATTTCACCCAGATCCTTTGATGGTTTCCAACAGTGACAGATTAACCTTCAACTAGTAGTCACTTCGAAGGTGCGACACCCTTTAAGGTAGAAGTTAACTTTGATATTACTTCATTTGAAGGCTATATAGACGTTGATGCTTTGGAAAAATGGTTAATTTTTCTAGAGGGTTATTTCTCTGTCCAAAATTTTTCCAACAATGAAAAAATCACCTTCGCGCTAGTTAAATCCCTTCCCCATGTCATAGATTGGTGGGATAATTACTGTGAGCAACATGTCAAAGATGAGTCTACAATTTGTGGGCCAGGACCAACTTGGGCCCTGAAGGAGCAATACTATCTTGTTGGAAACTATGATGACCAATAAACGAGATGGAAAACGTTGCGTCATGAGAGAGACCTGATGATGTTGGAGTACAACAACATATTCAATACCTTGTGCACAAAGTTGGGTATTAAAGACTATGAGAAACACTTGGTGCTGAATTATCATAGTGGCCAACATAGGTACATCCAAACATATATGGATTTCCTAGACATCTCCTCATAGGGAGCCTCTTACCGATATGTTGTCAAGATAGAGCAAAAGTACAAGAAAAAGAATAAGCAAGATTTCATTTATGAAAAACCACCACAAGATAAACACATTAAAGGTGGCCCCAAATCTTAGAGAAAATACAAAATCAAGGAAGGCCACTCCTAGGAAAACTAGGCCAAGGAACAAGCCAAGAAGGGTAATAGGAAGTCAAAGAAGGACACTGGAAATTGGTGCAAGTTCCACACAATCCCTTGGCACAACACAAATGAATGTCTCTCCAAGCAGTGATTATTGGCTGAGATGAGATCCTCAAAGTTGAATTCCGATTCAGACTCTGATTCAGAACTGGATAAGGGAAAATGAATCATTGACGTAGAACCTAGTGTCACCATCACTACAACAAAAGTCCAGCCAGAGGAACCAAAGGATCTTGAAGAAGGGGAGTGCCTCTTCCACTCATAGACATGGGTGGAGGGGACCCCCTCCATTTCATTGTTGACAATGGTATCCAGAAGAACCTAATATCAGTAAAGGTCATCAAGAGGTTGAACCTAACAACGATTCCAAATCCTCAACCATACACCATCGATTGGCTTAGCCAGGGATAAGACATATGCGTCAGCTAGCAATGCCGCCTACACTATGACATCAAACCCTTCAAAGACGAGGTATTGTGTGATGTTTCTCCCTTTGAAGTTTGTGATCTTATTTTAGAACAACCATATATGTGGAAGCATCATGTTTTTTTATGAATCTAGGCCTCGTAGCGTCAATATTACTCTGGGAGGTCAACTTTGCAAGGTATTAGAGGCAATCCCAACTACTATTGTCTCTTTGATATCTACGTAGAAGTGCAGAAAGGTGCTCTCTAAGACCAGGATATTTTTCCTCTTTATGGTCCATTCATAAGGTGAATGAAAGGTCACTGCAACCGCCAAAACCTATCAATGAGCTCTCCCTACACAACAACAAAAAGTAGACAAGATAGTAGAAGAGCATAAAGACATCTTTTCCTTGCCTACTAGGGTGCCTTTGCACCATCAGGTAAAGCACTCAGTTGATTTGACACTTGATGATCCTCTGCATAATGTCCCTATATACAGGTGTTCTGTAATGGGGAATGAATAAATCAAACTCCAGATCCAAGAGATAATTAGAAGGGCCACATCAGATCAAGCTCCTCACATTGTGGGAGCCCAATTATTCTTGTACAAAATAAGGATGGGACATCATGACTTTTTATTGATTACAGAGCCTTGAAAAATATAATAGTCAAGAACGGGTACCCAATCCCCTAGATTAATTATATTCTAAATGAACTTAAGGGTGCCAATTATTTTAGTAAGATTAATCTGAATTCAGGTTACCACCATCTGCCAATTGAGCAAACTGATGTATGAAATACAACCTTCAAGTCTAAAGAAGGTCTCTTCGAGTGTCTAGTCATGCATTTTTGCTTGACTAATTCCCCGTGCACATTCATGCGAATGATGAATAATATATTTCATCCATTAAAAAAGTCCTTTATGGTCATATATCTGGATAAAATCCTCATCTTTAACAAAACCTGGGAGGAACATTTGAAGCACATTCGATAGGTCTTGGGAATCCTGCGACAACACAAGTTATATTCCAATTTAGAGAAGATTTCCTTCGACATGAAGATAATTAAATATTTTGGATACATCGTGGATGAGAAGGGTTTGCATGTGGATCCATCTAATATCCAAGTCATCAACGATTGACTAACCATAAAGACACTAACCAAGCTTCACAACTTCTTGAGCCTCACCAAATTCTACACCAGGTTTTTTCTTAGGTTCTCACATATCGCTTGGGCACTAATCCAGTTGGCCAAGGGTGGAGCGAAAATAATTTTTTTTTGGGATGCATCATAATAGAAAACATTCAAGGAATTGAAATTATGTGTCCGCTCAGTGCCAGTCCTTATTCTATCAGATCGACAGCAACCATTTAAGATTGAGATAGATGCTTTAGATTATGCTATCGGTACAGTCCTCACTCAGCATGGCCATCTAGTGGCCTATCACAGTGAAACACTATTTGATGTTGTTCAAAGATACCCCACCTAGGAAAAATATATGCACTCTATTGTGCAGACATGTCGAAAGTGGAAGCATCACATTCTAGGGAAGGAAACGATCATCCACACTGATCACATGCCTCTGTAATTAATGCATACATAAATAAATTTACAGAATGAACACCATCATAAGTGGTCAACGTACCTGCAAAAATTCTACTTGAACATCAAGTATAAAAATGGAAACACCAACCATGTTGCATAATTCCTCAGTTGACCCCAGGTTGCAGTGCTAACCACAATCCTTAACTCCTATGGGCATGCAACCTTCAAGTGGCCACAATTATAGTACAGTGACTCTAAATGTTTTTCTACCTATAAGACATTGATCCATCTCTATGTTACTTCAAGCAAGCATGCAAATCTGATTTGGGAATCCCATTACAGTCGGGCAGTAGTACTCTTTGGCATGGAAAAAATAGTGGCAATACTGCAAAATTGTTTTTGTTGGCCGAAGCTTCGACAATATTTCCACAAGTATATAAGATCCTACACTGGTTGTAGCATTTCCAAAATTTCCATAAAGAAACAAGGGATATACACCCCTTTTCCTACTCTTGGTAGGCCTTGGGAGTCCATCTCCATGGATTATATCTCTGGTCTACCTTCAACCAATCATGGTAATGATTGTGTCTTCATGGTCATTGATCAATTCTCTAATATGGAATTTTTGGCACCCTACTAGAAGGGTGTCATAGCCAAGGCCACTACTAAGCTCTTCTTTGAACGTGTTTTGGTTCATTTTGGGCTCCCACAGACCATTATTTTAGATCAATATAGTAGGTTCTTGAGTACTTTCTCGTCTAGCCTATGGTCAATGATGGACACCAAGATGGCCAAATTGATTGCTTTCTACCCACAAACCGATGGAAAAATTAAAATAGTCAACAATATGCTTGTTCATATATTGAGGATGACAATTCAAAAAATCCACACACATGGGATGAGATCCTTCCTTATGTTCAAAATATCTACAATAGATCCCTCCACAACTCTATTTGTCATAACCATTTTTAAGTATGCTTGGGGTTCCAACCATTGGGCCCCATTGATGTAGCTCTTCCCATTGCAGCTGCATAGGAAGCTTCCTCCCATGATCAGATTGAGGTTGATCGAGAAACCACATTTTTTGAGCGAATCCAACACATCAAAAAACAAGTTCATCATATTTTGCAGAAATCCAATGCCAAGTACAAGAAACACCACGATCAACATTGGGTACCACAAAAGTTTCAAGTGGGAGATAAGGTACGGTTGCATTTTCAGATAGAGCACCTCATAGGATCCCATCAGAAGATTCATCCAATCTAATGCAGGCCTTACACCATCACCAAGGCTTTGGGTGAAAATGATTTTGAATTAAGTATTCCCCTTTTCTTTGGCTTGCACCTTGTATTTAATGTGGAACTATTTTGACCATATTTTCTACCTCTCCTAGATACTTTGGACATGACTAATCACTTGGACACTATAGAAATTAATCTTGAATACATTGAACAGGAGAAAATTGATTGGACCATGGACACCAAGATGAAGGGAACCCACCAGTAGAACATCCAACTCTATCGGGTCTTCAAATAAGGGAAACTTCTTCACCAAGGCAAGTGGCTCATCAAGAGTCAAATTCAATAGAAGTTTCCCTGGCTGATGGAGGAACTTTTTGTGATGGGGACTATTACTTCGTAAAGGGGGAGGAATAATCCAGGTGGATACTAGTGACCACCCACTTGTTTCACTAATTTACAATGGTTCCACATCTTGGCGATTTTTCTATAGTTTTTTGGGTCCCAAACTTTTGGGGTCGTTTTGATGCCCTACACAACGTTTTTTTGGAGCAATAGTACACAAAAAGGAGCCAAAGGTACATGATAGGATAAATGGAATGTGTACTTCTTGGACAAAATTTTATGAAGAGGTATCGAGCACCCCAAACAAATATCGTATGCAATATTTGCGCCCCTGGGAAGTTGACATATCAACTAACCACATCAAGGCCTGCAAATATTTTGGAGTTTCATCTTTTGAGGTTAGGGTTTTGGATGTTTGGAGTTTTCTCATTGATGCTTTATGTTAAAATTCCTTTTTAGCCTCTTTTTAATCAACTTCTTCCAAATGAGCATAGCCGACACATCTCTCTCTTCAGGGATAAGATACCACCATTCTATATAACTTGTGTGATTTGCATTTTACAATATTTTGTATTCCAAACAATCATTAATAGAATATGAGTTTAACTATGTTACAGTGTTTCTTGCAATATATTTGTGTGTTTCCTTGTTATATCTCTTTCTTCATATCGTTCTCAATATAATCTGGATCAATGATATCAAAGAAAGTTTCTCTTTATTGGTTCTCTATGCAGGTCCTCGATGAGGTTTGGATATTGAGAGTTGGGTCTCAATTTGATTGAGCTTGGGGAAGAACACTCTTGCCGACCCAAGAAACCTCCCATGGAAGAAGAAAAGAGAGAAGATGGAGCAGTATATCCTATAAAAATGTTTCTCAAGGAAGCCCTCACAGGACAAAGGAACAAGATGATCGATAATTTTGCCCAGATCCTTCAACAATTTCCAACAACGACATAGGCACCTTCAACCAACAGTCACTTTGGATGTGAGACACCCTTTAAGGTACAAGTTAACTTTGATATTCCTTTATATGAATTCCATATAGACGTCGACGATTTGGGAAAATGAATAAGTATTCTAGAGGGTTATTTCTCTGTCCAAAATTTTTCCAACAGTGAAAAAATCACCTTCGTGTTCCTTAAATCCCTTCCCCATGTCAGATATTCGTGGGAGACTTACTATGAGAAACATGATGAATATGAGTCTACAATTTTTGGGCTAGGAATCACTTGGGATAATTTTATTGATTACCTCAAGGCGCAATACTACCTTGTTGGAAGCTATGATGAACAATACACGAGATGGAAAACTCTACTCCAGGAGAGAGACCAAACGATGTTGGAGTACACCAACATATTCCATACCTTACACACAAACATGGTTATTAAAGACTTTGAGTGGAAACTTCTCCTAAATTACCATAGTGGCCTACATAGGTACACCTAAATAGATAATGATTTCCTGGACATATCCTCACTGGGAGCTGCTTAATGATATGCTGTCAAGATCGAGAAAAATTTCAAGCAAAAGAATAAGCGATATTTTATTTCTGCAAACCCATCATAGAAGAAACACAGTAAGGGTGGCCCTAAATCCTAGAGAAAAGGACAAAGAAAGGATTCCCATCTCGAGGACAACCAGACAAAGACACAAGCAAAGAAGGGTAATGTAAAGTCGAAGGACACTGGAAAGTGGTGTGAGTTCCAAAAAATCCCTTGGCACAGTGAATGTTTCTCCAAACATTCATTGTTGGTTGAGACAAAAGCCTCAGAGTCAGATGCTGAATTAGACTTTGATTTAGAACTATATAAGGGGAAATAGATCATTGACACATAACCCGATGTTACCATTGCTACCACAAAAGTCGATCCAGAGGAGCCTAAATAAGGGGAGCACCTCTTCCACTCAAAGATGTGGGAGAAGGGGACCCCCCTCCATTTTATTGTTGAAAACAATAGCCAAAAGAACCTAATCTCAATAGAGATCATCAAGAGGTTGAACCTAATAATGATTCTGCATCCTCAACCATATACCATTAGTTGGCTCCACCAAGGATGAGACATTTGTGCCAACCAAAATGTTGCATGCACTACGACATCAAACCCTTCAAAGCCGAGGTATTGTGTGATGTTTCCCCTCTTGAATTTTGTGATGTTATTTTAGGACAACCATATATGTGGAAGAATGATGTTTTTTATGAATCTAGGCCCCGTAGTGTCATTATTATTTTTGGAGGTCAACTCTACAAGGTACTTGAGGAAGTCCCAACTACTGCAGTTTCTTTGATCTCCATGAAGCAGTGTAGAAAGGTGGTCTCTCAGATTGGGGTATTTGTCCTCTTTACGGTCTTGTCGAAAGGTGAATGGAAGGTCATTGCAACCACCAAAACCTTTGCATGAGGTCTCTACACAATAGCGACAGGTGGACAAGATAGTAGAAGAGCACAAATACATATTTTCCTTGCCTACTGGGGTGCCTTTACATTGTCAGGTAAAGAACTCAATTGATTTGACACCTGATGCTCCTCTTCCTAATGACCTGTATAAAAGCATTTTTTAATGGAGAATGAAGAAATCAAATTCCAGTTCTAAGAGATAATTATTAAGGGCCACATCAGACCAAGCTTCTCATCTCGCGAAAGCCCAATTGATTTGGTACAGAAGAAGGACAAGACATGGATACTTTGTATTGATTACAGAGCCTTGAACAATATCATAGTCAATAATTGAAACCAAATCCATTAGATTGATGATCTTCTCAATCAGCTCAAGGGAACCGAATTTTTCAGTAAGATTGATATGAAGTCAGGTTACCACCAGGGGTTGATTGAGAAAATTGATGTATGGAAGATAACCTTAAAGTATAAAGAAGATCTCTTCAAGTGGCTAGTCATGCCTTTCATCTTAACTAATTCCCTAGCCACATTCATGAAAATGATGGATGATGTTCTTTTATAGAGGTCATTTGTGGTCATATATATGGATGACATCCTCATCTTTAGAAAAGGTTGTGAGGAACATTTGAAGCACATTCAACAGGTCTTGGGAACCCTGCGACAACATAAGTTATATGCCAATTTGTAGAAGTGTTCCTTCGACATGAGGAGAATCCAATATTTGGGATACTTCGTGGACAAGTAGCTTGTGCATGTGGATCCAACCAATATCCAAGTCATCTACGATTGGCTAGCCGTAAATACACTGAACTAGCTCCACAACTTCTTGGGCCTCACCAAATTCTACTGTAGGTTTGTTTTGGGGTTCTCTCATGTTTCTTGGGCCCTAAGATAGGTGACCAAGGGTTGAGTGAAGGCCAAGTTTGTTTGTGTTGCATCACAAAAAAATCATTTGAGGATTTGAAAATTTTCCTCTACTCAATGCCAATCCTTATTTAGCTAGACCTGCAACAATCATTTGAGATTGATATGGATGCTTCAGATTATGTTGTTGGTGTAGTCCTCACTCAACATGGGAATCTGATGGCCTATCACATTGAAACACTATATGATTCTATTCACAGATACCCCACATATGACAAAGAGATGTACTCCATTATGTAGCCACATCAAAAATTGAAGCATTACATTCTGGGGAAGGAAACAATCATCCACACTAATCATAGGCCTCTACAATTGTGGTGACACAAGGAAATATAAATAATGGCTTCCATGATAAGTAGTCCACGTACCTGCAAAAATTCCATTTGAACATCAAATATAAGAAGGACAACACCAACCATGTGGCAGACTCCCTTAATTGACCCATGGTTGTGGTGCTAACCATAATTATTAACTCATGTGGGAATGAGACCTATGTGTCACCACAATTATACAACAATGACTCTGAATTTGTTGTTACTTATCAGACATCGAGTGTAGGAAAATAAGTGACATAATTTCATCTCCAGGATGGACCGCTATGCCATCTGAGCTATATTTGTGTTACTTCAAGCGAGCATGAAAATATGATTTGGGAATCCCATTACAATCGAGAAACATGAAAATTTGGCATGGAAAAAATAGTGACAGTACTACAAAATCATTTTTATTGGCTGAAGCTTTAGTAACATGTCCAAAAGTATATTAGATCCCGCATTGTCTGTGCCATTGCCAAATATGCCATCAAGAAACAAAGGGTATACACCCCTCTTCCTACTTCTGATAGGTCTTGGGAGTTCATCTCCCTAGATTACATGTATGGTATACCTTTAACCAAGCATGGTAATGAATGTGTATTCATGGTCATTGATCGATTATCTAATATGATGATTTGGGAACCCTGGAAGAAGAGTATCACAAATAAGGCCACCACTAAGATCTTATTTGAACGTGTTTGGGTTCATTTTGGGCTCCCATGGACCATTAATTCAGATCGAGATAGTAGGGTCCTGAGTACTTTCTAGTCTAGACTATGGTCAATGATGGACACCAAGTTGACCAAATCGAATTCCTTCAACCCATAGACTAATGGAAAAACAAAAGTAGTTCACATGATGATTGTTCATATCTTGAGGATGTACAATTCCAAACATTCATGCACATAGGATGAGAGCCTTCCTTATTTTCAACATAGCTAAAAAAAATCCCTCCACAACTCTATTGGACACAACTCTTTTCAGGTGTGCTTGGGGTTCCAGCCATTGGCCCCCATTCACGTAGCTCTACCCATTGTAGCTGCACAGGAAGAGTCCCCCCATGCTCAGATCAAGGCTGATCAAGCAACCATATTTTTTGAGTGAATCCATCATATCCAACAACAAGTTCATCATATTTTGCAGAAAGCAATGCCAAGTAAAATAAGTGTCACGATCAACATCTGGTACCACACAACTTTTGGGTGGGAGATAAGGTATGGTTTCTTTTTCATAAATATAACCTCATAGGACCCCATCATAAATTTCACCCACTCTTATATAGGCCTTACACAATCACCAAGGTTATGGGTGAGAATGATTTTGAATTAAGTATTCCCCCTTTCCTTGGATTGCATCCCGTATTTAATGTGGAACTACTTCGACCATATTTTCCACCTCTCCTGGACACTTCAGATGCAACTGAGAACTTGGCCACTAAAGAAATAAATGATTACTTAATTGAACATGATATAATTGATCATATCATGGACACCAAGATGAAGGGGACCCACCAACAAAACATCCAACTCTATTAGGTATTCAGAGCAGGGTAACTTCTTCACCAAGGAAAGTAGCTCACCAAGAGTTAGATTCAACAGAAGTTTCCCCATCTGATGGAGGAACTTGATGAAATGGGAACCATTTCTTCCTAAGGGGGGAGGAATGATCCAGGTGGATACTAGTGGCCACTCACCTATTCCACTAATTCAAAATGGTTCCACATCTTGGTAGTTTTTCTATGGTTTTTTGGGTCCCAAACTTCTAGGGTTGTTTTGAGGAACTAAATGATGTTTTTTTGGTGCAACAAACCCTAACATGTAGCCAAAGTTAGATGCTAGATCAAATGGAATGTGTACTTCTTGGCTAAAACTTTATGATGAGGTACTAAGCGCCCCAAATGGAGATCATATGCAAAAATTGTGCCCTTGGGAAGTTGACGTATCAACTAACCACACCGGGGCCCACAAACCTTTTGGCATTTCATCTTTTGAGGTTAGTTCTTTGGATGTTTGGGGTTTTATCATTGATGTTTTATGTTAAAAGGACTTTTTTTCCTCTTTGTAATCAATTTTTTGCGAATGAGTGTAGCCGAAACATCTCTCTCTTCATAGACAAGCTACTAGCATTCTATATAGCTTGTGTGCTTTGCATTTTATAGACTTTTGTATTCTAGACAATCATTAATAGAATCTGATTTTAACTATATTATTGTGTTTCTTGCAATATCTATGTGTGTTTCCTTGTTATATATCTTCCTTCATATCATTCTCAATATAATCTAGATCAGTGGTATCAGATCAATCTACTCTTTGTTGTTTCTTTGTGCATGTCCCTGAGAATGTCACGATATCGATAGTTGGGTCTCGAATTGGTTGTGCTTAGGGAAGAAAAATCCTTATGGCCCAAGCACCCTCCAATGGAAGAAGAAAAGAGATATGAATGAGCAATAGATCCTATAAATCTATTTCTCGAGGAATCCCTCGCACGACAGAGGAACAAGATGATAGATAATTTATCCCTGATCCTTCGATAGTTGCCAACAATGATGAAGGCACCTTTAACCAGCTGTCACTTTGGAGGTGTGATTCTCTTTAAGGTACACATTAACTTTGATATTCCTTTATTTGAAGGCCATATAGACATCGACACTTTGGAGAAATGGTTAAGTCTGCTAGAGGGTTATTTCTTTGTCCAAAATTTTTCCAATAGTTAAAAAAATCACCTTCACGCTCCTTAAATCCCTTCCCCATGTTAGATATTGGTGGGAGAATTACTATGAACAACATTTTGAATATGATTTTGTGAGTTTTGGGCCAGGACCCACTTGGGTGGATTTTTTTTATGCCCTCAAGGAGTAGTACTATCTTGTTGAAAACTATGATGACCAATACATGAGATGAACAGATATATGTTAGGAGAGAGACCAGACAGTGCCAAAGTACACCAACATATTCAATACCTTGCACAAAAAGTTGGGTATTAAATACTCTATGCAACACTTGAACCTAAAGTACCAAAGTGGCCTACATATGTACATCCAAAAATATACAGAGTTCCTAGACATCTCCTCACTAGGAGCCGCTTAGCGATATGATGTCAAGATTGAGAAAAAGTTCAAGCAAAATAATAAGTGATATTTTAGTTATGCAAGCCCATCGCAACATAAACACAGTAAATGTGGTCCTAATGCTTAGAGAAAAGGATAGAGAAAGGTTTACTAGTCCTAGAATTGCTAGCTCCAAACAATCATTGTTGGCTGAGATGAAAGTATCAAAGTCAAATGCCAACTCATACTTTGATTCAGAACTGGATAAGGGTGAATAAATCACTAATGCAAAACCCAATGTCACCATCACTACCAAAAAAGTCCAGCCAGAGGAAATAGAGAAGCCGGAATAAGGCGAGTGCCTCTTCCACTCACATATGTGGGTGAAGGGGACCCCCCTCCATTTAATTTTTGACAATGGTAGAAGAAATATGCTAATATTATCAGAGGTCATCATGAGGTTGAAACTAACAATGATACCACATCCTCATCCACACACCATTGGTTGGCCTATTTAGGGATGAGACATCCACGCCATCCAAAAAGGTAGCCTACACTACAACATCAAACCCTTCAAAGAAAAAGTATTGTGTGATGTTTCCCCCCTTGAAGTTGGTGATGTTATTTTAGGAAAAACGTATATGTGGAAGCATCATATTGTTTATGAATCTAGGCCCCACAATATCATTATTACTTTGGGAGGTCAACTCTACAGAGTACCAGAGGCAGTCCCAACTATTGTGGTCTTGTTAGAAAAACAGGACCGCGGAGCAATAAAATAAAACAAATGTGGAAACAAAACACAAAAGATACACAATACAAGAGAGACACAGATTTACGTGGTTCACCCAGTGTGGGCTACGTCCACCAGAGAAATCGCCAGGTCCTTTCTTTATTATTATCCAGCAAAATGAAGGGATACAACCTACAGCAAAACCCATTGTAACTTCCTCTTCTTTCTCTCACAGTCTCCTCTCTCAGAATACAATACTCACCAACATACATAGCTGCAATACATTTCCCTCATAAAAGAGGGTTGCCTTCTAGGGCAAAAAACCGTAACATAATCTCTATCGTTAGATCTGTGACCTTATAATGAACGGTCCAGATTTACAATGAAATTACAATATACTTTTACAAGGCAATTTTTTCTTCGGGGGCTTCGCCCCCGAACCCCCTCTAGGGGCTCACTTGCCCCCAAACCCCCCTGGACCCTGCGTGGAAGAGTGTACATACTTATGGGGTGTAAATACTTCATGGGGTATAAACACAGCTGAAAGTAAAAGACCTCTAAATCAGGAAGATAATCAGGCTCCACAACCAACAGGTCTCTTTGATATTTTCGAATCAATGCAGAAAGGTGGTCTCTTAGACCAAGAGTTTTGTCCTCTTTATGGTCTGGTTGGAAGGTACTCCTTTGGTATGACATATCTTGGTACTCTGCATTCTTTTATGGGTCATCAAGTATTACCACTTTGTGATGGATTTTTCATTTCTCGGTCTAAATATGTGATGGATATGTTGACACATTTTAATATGGTTGATTGCAAGCCTTGTGCTTCTCCTTTTCATTTTGGAGTGAATCTTACTAAAACCTGTCAAACACCCGCAGTTGATGCTACACTTTATCAACAATTGGTCGACAATATTATTTATCTTAATCATAGTCGATCTGACATTTCCTTTCATATTAGTTCGGTTTCTTGGTTCATGTGAGACCCCGGAGAAATCTATTGGAAAGAAGTCAAACGAATTGTTCACTATATGAAGGGTACCACTTATTTTGGTATCAAGTATTGTCGAAGTTCAGATTGTTGATACTTAGAACACATCACCAAAAGACTTCATCCTCCCTTGAAATCCGGCCTTCTTTTACTTCTTCTCCTCTCTGAAATTCGACTTATGTAAAATGAATGTATAATGATGTTTATTTATACCATTTATGTCACTTCCTTTTAACATTAGGGCCGACCTGACACTTTCTTATTTTGTAATTCTTTTCTTTAATTATCTTCAGGGCCTACATGTACAATTCACTTTGTCATC
>ML791205.1:204992-224789 GCA_009831015.1 Picea engelmannii
GATGTGTAGATATGGGGGGGTGTTTGAACATCAAGCATTTATGGTTTATCACACATATCGTAGGTTCAGTCGGTTGAGAGGTCAACCTACATATGGATATAGTTGGTCGGGAAATCAACCAACACACCACACTAGTCGGTCAAGTAGTTGACATGCTTATCGCTTAGATAGTCGACCAATAGTTGAACATAGTCGGGCAGTGGATCATCCAGGCAATAAATCGACTACGAGTTGGATGTGTAGGATGTTGGGTCAAGTCTTGTAGAGATGACTTGACAGAGAAAATTTTGCAGAGTTAACTCTAAAAGTCGAAGGTTACATGTGGATAATGTTTTCTAGATTTTATGGAAATCAATTAGATATTGAGGTATAAAAATAAGAATCCTTGGGTCATTATTATCAATAGAATTGAGATTATGAAATATATCATGGTGATTGAGATGTACAACATGAATTGTGATGTTTTGATCATAGTGCGCTCTGCTTAAGTGTTGTAAAAGTGTCTTTAGACACCACGCTTTATCTTTGAAAATTTTCATTCATCTTCGATTATATATAGTATTGTGTCCTCTATTTCACATCATGTTCCACCTTATTTCCCAACATGGTATCGGAGCTGATGGTTTTAAAACCTTGACCTATTATCTAAAAATCTTGATGAGTCAGATTTGTTGTGTGATTAACTCTAGGCCATTAGTTTGATGATTGGAGCTTATTGAAATGGACTAGTCCGTTTAGATATCAAATATTGCTTCAAAGATTGATCTTGTTTTTATGAATGGATCAAATTATGTAGTATGGGCATCAGATATGAAAATCCTAATGAAGAGTAAAGGAATATTGCAATATACGAAGGTGGTGATTCTATATCCAATAGATGATTAGGTGAAGTTAGTTGTTGGTGGAAAGAAGGATGAGGTTATAGGAGTCATTACGACCTACATATTGTGGGAGATTCATTTTCACCTGAGTGGAATCGACTATCCTCATCAATTCTGGAAGAAGCTAAAAAAATTGTTCGACGGAGTCGATGAGATCCACATCATGCAATTGGAGAAACACTTGATCTATATCGATCCTCATTCCTTTGAAAGAATGGAGGACTATTTCACACATGTCAAGGAGCTCCAGTTGAAATTGGGAAAATGGGAAAAGAACTACCAGAAGAAGGATGGAAAAATCATCGAGATAGTCCTGATGAACTTGAGAACACCATTCGACGTGTTCATGTAGAGTTTTCACACCAACTGAAAAGGATGCAAGGAAGATGGTGAGGATTACACCTTTGAATCTTTCTGTGGTCTTTTGATTATTGATCAACATAGATTTCTTAGAGAAGGTAAGATTGGTGGTAAACACCAGGCACACTAGCTCAAGAGAAATGGAAAGATGGATTCCAAGAATAGAGTGTAGTATGATGTTTCTACACAGAAACTGACATACCATGACTAGGGACCCCAAAGAAAGCCATAATGAATTCAAAAGAAGAAGACATGTCAGGACTGTGGAAAGGATGGAAATGTGGAGAAAAAATACCATAATAAGTGAGATGACTTAGAGGAGAAGGTTAAACACCTTGAAATAGATGTGTCTATTGTTCATAGACCCGCTGATAATTTCACCTTCCAAGTCGAGAGTTCTTAGGCCTTGTTGTCTCATTATGTGAAAAAATAATGGGTTGTCTATTATGGGTGCACTCACCATATGGCTAAGTATGCCAGTTTATTCATGAGACTAAATAAATATGAGGAGTGTAAAATCTACATTGTTGATGATTTTTCTCTGGATTTTGCTGGTCAGGGTGATATTGCTTGTCAACATGGGAAAATTGTCGATGTATACCATGTGCCAAACCTTAGTACCAATATGTTTTCTACTGCTAAATTGTTACAGATAGGTAATATTTTGGAAATTTGGTCATATTGGTTCTATATTCATGATTTGAAGAAAGGTAAGTCGATTCTCTTTGGCAAGCTTCTTGACCCGACGAACAATTTGTACAATTTTCATGTCTCGACTCGAACTGAACCTGAACCGACTGCACTTGTTTCTCACACTGATGAGAGAAGTCAAATTTGGCATGAACAACTTAGACATCTGAATTTATGAAGTCTATAGGCACTAGAAACTCAGAACATGGTTCTTAGTTTACTGAAGATGTTTCCCCCTGAAGGAGTCTGTAAGGGCTGTGTGCTTGGGAAGCTTTATCAGGAACCATTCAACTCTGGGAAAGTGTGGCAAGAAACAAACCTACTAGAATTGGTTCAAAGTGATGTCTAATGCATCAATCTACCTTCAATGGTAGGCGCAGGGTACATTTTGACTTTCATTGATGATTTTTGTCGCTTCAGATGGGTCTTTTTTCTGAAGAATAAGAACCTTTTCTTTGAAAAGTTCAAGGAGTTTCATGCCTTTGTTGAAAAGTAATGTGGTGGAACCATAAAATGCTTGAGATTAAACAATAGTGGTGAGTATGTAAATTGACCCTTGGAGGAATACATAATTTGATCTGGCATTGACTGGAAGCAGTCGATTCCTCACACACATCAACAAAATGGAGTTACAAAATGAAAGAATCAAACATCAGTTGAAATGGCTAGATGTATTTTAGAAGATAAATACCTACCTACTCACTTCTGGGTTGGAGTAGTCTACTATGCAAATTATCATCTCAATCACATATCAAATCAATTTGTTCCTTCCATGACTCCATTCAAACAATGTTATGGGAATAATCCTTTAGTCAACCACCTATGGGTTTCACATGAGGTTTGGTTTCTAATCCAAAATTCTTGGCAATTGCTTCTAAAATAATATTAACTTGGGATCCACTATCAAACAATGTATCTACTTTGGTATGCTTGTTTATGACACCGATGTGGAAAAGTTCACTTCTTTTCTTATCATAATTTATACTTTCAAAATTAGAAGAATGAATAGAAGAGCCAGAGATAACATTGGAAGATATACCTTGAAATCCCATAGCTATGATCTTTGATTCGTCACCTGAGTCTGATCCCAGATCCTGTTGAACTGTAGCAACATTATTTTGTTTACCCTTGTCTCTAAACTTTTTTGGTTGTAGTTCCAGATGCAATTTTCAACATCTAGCCTCATCATGTCCCTCCTTCTTGCAATACGAACATGTAGGATTTTCACCTTCTTTCTTCATGATATTTTTTTTCTTGCCTTTCCCTTTTCCTTTAAAATTGTTTTTAATAGAATTGTATGACATATTAGACATATCATCATGGACATTCTTTCATCTATATTCAATATCTATAGCTTGAACACAAGCTTCATCAAAATTAGTCGGATTAAACATGAGGATAGTATGTCGAAGATAACTATGAAAACCACTAATATACTTGAGAAGAGTTTCTTGAGTATACAAAGGAATACCCAAAGTTAAATATTTCTTCCTAAATTATTGAGTATAACTTTGAATGTTTTGTCCTTTATCTTGCCTTAAGTTTTTATAATCCATCATTTCTTGTTGCATATAGCCTAATGGATAAAACTATTTCTTTAATGAAACAATAAACTCATACCAAGAGGAAATTATCTTACCCCTTTGAGAAAGATTGTCTTGGGTTCGACTCTCCCACCAGATCAAAGTTGTGCCTCCCATTCAAAGAGTGGCTAGTTGGATCTTTAGATTGTCATAGACAATCTTGGATCTTTAGATTTCAATCTACTTGATCTAGTTATCCAACTTTTCTGCATTAAGTTCTGCTTGCCCTTGACCATTTTTGGGACTGCGACAGCTTGCCAAATATGGAGCACAACGTGAAGAGGAAATTAGGGAAGCAAGACCTATTTTTGGGTCCCTTTTAGGGTTTTGGGTTGATGTAAAGGGAAAGGGATGTCGAATCATGGGTTTACCCACGCTTAGGCCCATTTTGTAATCTATAAATAGATACTTAGGCAATGTAGGTAGAGGGTAGTAGTACATCGATGTGATGTATAGCTAAAGGCTTAGTGCTAGTAGCTAGATCTGTGTTATTGGATGTATATTGCAAGTGCTATGTGCATGATTGTAAGGAGATTGAAAAGCTAAGTGCAAGTTGTTGTAGTTTTGTGTTGAAGTGCAAGGAAGAAGGATCTAGCGAGCTGAGCAGATCTTCTGTCCTGTGCGAAGTAAGGGTCACTGAAGCTCTGTGTTGTAACCGCTTAGCCAAGATAATATAAAGAAGAAGACTTTGTGGACATAGCCCCAGGGTGGGGGTGAACCACGACAACTTTGTGTATTGTGCTCTGTGCTTCGACCTAATGTGTTTATCTCCTTCTTGGCTAAGTGCTTGCTGTGATTAAATAGATCTAGTTATGGTATGTGATTATGATATATGAATGGATGTTAGATCTGATATATAAGATGCTTAGTGCTTGATCTGCTAAATCTAATCTATATTTCTATGGCTAAGTACTGAATCATATTTACTCTAAGTATTCACTGCGATGCTCTGTGCTATCTGGGAAGTACCATAAGGGCTAAATATTGATGAATGATCTATGCTAAGTGCCATGTAAAATATATAATCACAGATTGGTGTCCCAGCTAAGGTTGTAGACATCTAAGTCCTGCAACCACCCTACCTCTACCTTGGGTGAGACTTCGTTTTCTTTGCAGGTGTTGTCGAAAGGGATGGTAGTTAGGGTTTTGTTGGTGTGCTCTTGAGCGTTGAACCCTAGGTCTGCCCCTGTGCCAAAAAATGGTTCCGTTGTCGGGACCTTGTACTATGATTGCTGGGAACTAAAGAAGAAAAATATTTGTGCGAAATAAGCTCTGTGCGTAGATCTATTTCCCTAGTGCGCAGTATTCTACTTGACCTACGAAGCTTTGTGCCGAGAAAGAAAGGTCAGATATGAAGAAAAGAGGTCAGATATGCAAGAAAGAGGTTGATACTGAAGAAAATAACTGAGATCTGAACACTTTATGCTCTAAGAAAGGTAAAAGTAGAAATTTCCGCAGAAAAGAGGTAAGATCTGTAAGCTTTAGCCCCTAGTAAAGGTAAGAATAGTTCAAGTTTTATATTTGAAAGCATTGTGCTCTATAAAGGTGAGATAAGTGGAATTTTTTTGTTTCTGAAGCATGAATTTAGGTACGCTTGATAGATTTTGTCCTAGCCTGAAAACTAGAGCATTGTTAGATAAGAGAAAGTTTGATATGAATAGGTTTGATAGGAATAGTGAAAGATATGTTATACCTATGCACAGAAAGAATTTTTGGA
Organism: Picea engelmannii; assembly: GCA_009831015.1. Taxonomy (NCBI): domain Eukaryota; kingdom Viridiplantae; phylum Streptophyta; class Pinopsida; order Pinales; family Pinaceae; genus Picea; species Picea engelmannii. The sequence goes on from ML791205.1 coordinate 210,224, forward strand.
CTAACCAATGGATGCAAGATCTTAGAAAGAAATTTTTGCAGGCTAGACATCATGATCCTAGCCCGCAATACAAGAAGAGTTGGGGATCATGGACGAGAAAGAGAGGATTAACTCTTTGTTACAATTGCAGAATACCAGGACATCTTGCTAAGGAATTCCCTGGGAGAAACCCTAGCTACCTCTGTTGTAAATTTATGGACCATAAAGTATTGGATTGCCCTAGAATGATTGCTAGACTTGAAAAAATGAATATGGAACAAGCAAACTTTGAAGGAGATCAAGAGACTAAAATTATGGAAGAAACCCAGAAAGAATCAGAGATCCTGTTACTGAAAATAAAAGAAACCCTAGATGATCATAAGTATGTCAGTTTGTCAGAGATATTCAAAGAAAATGATTAAATTGAAGTAATAATAGGAGACTTCAACATTGAATGTGCTCTGGATGAGGGAACACTAATGACCATTATGACAGAAAGCACTTTGGAAACCCTAGGAAGGCTTGCTCTGGTCCCTTCACTAAGAACCATCGGATTATTTAAAGGAAAAATGGTAACCCTATGTGGCAGAATTACCCAGATAGCTATGAGTACCCATGGAACTTCGACAGAGGAAGAGTTCGAAGTCATTAGATTTATTGAGGATCATGCCCCATTTCCATATTTGTTAGGAAATATCTGGATTGAAAAAAACCAGATCTGGAGGAAAGAAGAAAAGGAAGCCCTAGAACAAAAGAAGCAAGAACTCATGGAATTTTTGACTAGAAGGATCGCCTACTTGATGGAGGAACAAGAGAATAGATCTCAGCTGTTAAACACCAGGGACCTGGATGTCAAATCTATAAGAGCGTTAGAGGAACCACAGAAGACTGAAATACCTAATCCATATGATGAAGGAGTATTACCCTTGGATCTGAGGAAAGAACCTAAGCAACACGAAGTGACTATGTCGAGAGAAGATAAGACTCGGAATGGAAAAAGGATGACCGAGACTAAGCTCACTGGGAAAAAGGCTAGGAAGCTAAGTAAGAAGAGGGCCAAAATCGGAAAGTTACAGAAGACTCCAGAGGAAACTTCGCAGAAGGAAAAATCACAAGAATTGAGCTTCGTCGAGATATCAGAACAACGACATCTAGAACTTTGCCATGGCGCAACAATATAGCTGTTGGACCAATATACCCGTTCGACTTCCACCCCGAACGGGTCGAAAAGAAATTATGGGTTCCCACTAGACCGTTGGACAACACCATAATAGATAAGAATGAATTTAATGAAGGCCCCATATCCATTGCAAGAAGACCGTTGCTAAGTTTCCCTACTTAGTCCATCGCGCCATGCACCGATAATACTTTTTTCTAAGTGAGAATTTGAACTCGAAACTTGAGATTACTTCACCCTGTGATCATTTCCTTGTTCCCATACTGTTAATCTTAGTCTCTTAATTCATTTTCACACCTGAGCTAGTGGACCCAAGCTTGTATGTTGGACGAGCTCAGTGCTGTTGAGAAAGTAGTTGAAGAAGTTTTGATTGACCTAATGGCTGAGAGAGTCATGTTAGAGAGAAGGATGTCTGCAGGTGTGCAAGCATCATCGAAAGGAGGAATCCAAGATTCTCCCTCCACTGCTCGCGGAGCAGGACCTTCCAGAATCATGACTGAGACAAGAACAAAGCAGAGAGACGATATTGCAAATGCCAAGCTGATCCCACGCATTCTATCGGTTTACATACCACCTTTGAGAGGCAAGATTAACCGTGACAGTGTATCTAGAGAATTTGAGTACACCTTCATCACCGAGTATACTCTGAAAGGGGTGTGCGCAGTATGTGTTGACCAGGATAAGCTCATAGCATTGAAATTTAATGATTTTAACCTTGGATATCGCAAAACCTACAACATGTTAGCTCCGCATAAATACTTAACCAAGACCAAAGGCATACATCCTAATATTGTCCCGCAATCCTGGACCCAGAACCTCGCGCAGTCCACACTGCTCAACGTAATGAAGATCCCTCACTTCGGCAGACACTAGGAGGTCAACGCATGTGTCAGGTTGCTGTTGTCTTGCTACCACGACGTATACTTATGGGTGGACCACTGCATCACTGTGGATATGAATTTGATCAATCAGATCACAGGACTTAGCAAGCAAGGCCCTGACCCATAGGAATTTTACCTAGGCAAGACTTCAGACTGAGCACTAGCACAGCAGATAAAGGAAACTTATGGTGATGTAGAGAAGGGTATGCGAGGATATAAGGTAGCCTCTATCCAGAGTGGCACAGTGCATCTTGCATGTCAGTTGATCGCCAGAAAGTTAGTTCGCAAGAATAGACCAACATAGGTGACTGGCTTCGTAGTTAACCTCGCAGGGAAGTGCACTGAGGGACTACAGATGAATTGGGCACAATATCTTGTAAACCAGTTAGAGATGGATTGCAGAGGAGAGAAAGACCAAGGGTATGAGTTCCACTTTAGTTGGTTTCTCATTCTCATCGCTTTCATCGCTTGGGAATTGCCATAGGGAGCCACTTTTCTGGAGATCGAACCTTTCAAACCACTAGTCGTGAAGTTCTGTACGTTGTGGTACTCCAATGACATGAACAAGAAGTGGCAGTCCAATGTTATCTTCCACACCTAATTCAACCAACTAAAGAATGAAATTCAGTCTACACCACAAATCAACCCAAACGTACTTCATAGGTTTAGACCTTTGATGAAATTTAGTGTGGACTGCCACTTCACCTATATTACAATGTGTGGTGATGAACATAAACAACAACTCCAATCCTACTACAAGATGACAAAAGATGGCTTGGAGGAGATTACCAAGGAATGGTCGATGAACCTTCTTGTTGCAGTGGACCCAGTAGACATGTCTGGCGAGGAAAGCCCTAAAGCTATGTCGAATACACCTGGGCCAAGCAGGACTAAGAAGGATGAAAAATTTGAAGATATCCCTAGCACGTCCACGAAGACTACTTCGATCTCACCTGTGCAGGGAGGTGATGGTGATGATATAGGTGGCACATAAGTGGAGAAAAATAGAGGTGAGGTTATTCCACATAGAGAGGAGGAGGATCCCTCTATGAAAAGAAATATTACACCACCAAAACCCTCCTCCCGAAATAAATCTAAGGCCACCTGGACCACACTTAAAACTACCCTTACCCCGAATGACTTCGACTTCTTAATTGCCGCATTGAATGATGTTTCACTAGAGCTCGTAGAAAAGCAAGAAGAAAAGTAGAAGGAGCTATTCAACCAAATCTAGGGTGAACTTAAAGAAGTGCAACGGGCACTCCAGTCCAGCCAAGCAGTTTCTACAGCGCCCTTGATAAGTGGAACATCAGGAACAAGCGATGAGCCCACTCAATTACACCAGATCGTTGATCAAGTCGAAGCTTGCCTCCAACGAGATCAAGAAGACACAGCAAAAGCCACCCAGGCTTTGATGCAAGAACAAAAATCACTTCTAGAACAAAAAAATGAAGCAGAATGGGAAAATATTGCCCTGAAAGTGAAGTGGGATGAGGAAACGACACAGTTTCTAGCAGAGCAACTTGAAGTATAGGAAAGGGTTCACAAAGAACTGCACTCTGTGACAGTCATAGAAGTGAATATGGATGACCTTCTCCCACAACAGGTGACCCAACTGGAAGAAGTAATTCAACAACTCCAACAACGCATCATGGATCTGGATCTCTGCACCGTGCCCAATACCCCCCAAGAAATAAGAGATCTAAGAGAGGCCACTGCTCGAAGCGCAATTGGTTGATTAAAAACCTTTTCCTTGGAATGCAAGCAGCTGAGCACTAGAAGCGACCATACTTATGAAACCCTCGTGAAGAATCCAGAATTGCAGACATTGGAGGCACAACTCCAAGAAGCAAAGTAACATGTAGACACGCTACAGGCGCAGATAAAGACTTTGACCCCAGTCAAAAAAATGAAGAGGTTCGCAGAACAACGCACAACCCAACAACAGGTACATATGTTGCAAAGTAAAGTTATGGAAGTATCCCAATGAATTCAACCAATCCAAGAAAAGGCATGCCAAATGTTGCTGAACTTGAAAGCCAAGGAGATGAACTCAAATAGGTTGTCATCACTGCAGAACAATGCCTGGAAGGACCGCTCAATGACACAGTGATCCAAGAATTTATTGAGGAAGAGGTTGTCGCACTGCAGCGGCTCGATCCAAGATCGAGGCATTCGAGGCAGAATTGATTAGACCTGAGTGACTCGGGACGAGTCACAAGTGATTTTTGGGGGCCTATTGGCCCTTGACCAAGTTTTGATGAATACTTGGTCATATTTGACTGTTTTTGGGACTGCGATAGCTTGCCAAAGATGGAGCGCAACGCAGAGTGGAAATTAGGGAAGCAAGACCTATTTTTGGGTCCCTTTTAGGGTTTTGGGTTGATGTAAAGGGAAAGGGATGTCGGTGCGTGGGTTTACCCACGTTTAGGCCCATTTTGTAATCTATAAATAGATACTTAGGCAATGTAAGTAGAGGGTAGTAGTACATCTATGTGATGTATAACTAAAGGCTTAGTGCTAGTAGCTGGATCTGTGTGATTGGATGTATATTGCAAGTGCTCTGTGCATGATTGTAAGGGGATTGAAAAGCTAAGTGCAATTTGTTGTAGTTTTGTGCTGAAGTGCAAGGAAGAAGGATCTAGTGAGTTGCACAGATCTTCTGGCCTGTGCGAAGTAAGGGTCACTGAAGCTCTGTGAAGTAACCGCTTGGTTGAGATAATATAAAGAAGAATACTTTGTGGACATAGCCCCAGGGTGGGGGTGAACCATGGTAACTTTATGTATTGTGCTCTGTGCTTCGGCCTGATGTGTTTATCTCCTTCTTGGCTAAGTGCTTGTTGTGATTAAATAGATCTAGTTATGCTCCATGCTTATGATATATGAATGGATGTTAGATCTGATATATAAGATGCTTAGTGCTTGATTTGCTGAATCTAATCTATATTTATGTGGTTAAGTACTAAATCATCTATAGTCTAAGTATTCACTACGATGCTTTGTGCTATCTGCGAAGTACCATAAGGGATAAATATTGATGAATGATCTATGCTAAGTGCCCTGTAAAATATATAATCACAGATCGGTGTCCTAGCTAAGGTTGCAGACATCTGAGTCCCGCAACCACCCCTACCTCTACCTCAGGTGAGACTTCATTTGCTTCGTAGTTGTTTCCAAAAGGGTAGGTAGTTAGGGTTTTGTTGGTGCTCTCTTGAACGTTGAACCCTAGTTCTGCCCCTGTGCCAACAAGTTCACCATCATAAATTGGAAACCCAAAATTAATATCAAGTTTTGATAAATAAAAAACAAGAAAAGTTTTCTTAGAATGTTTCTTTTACTTTTAGTTTTGTTCCCGATGGAATCCCTTCCTCACCCTTATTTTGATCCTTGTACATTTCTTCCACCATAGATTTCATTTTCATGAATGCTTCAAAGAAATCCTCCTCAGAACCAAAAGGATGTCCTTATCTCATTGACCCCATTTATCTTCTTTGGAATACACTTCCAATTTATGGATTAACTTCTTCAAGCAATCCTTCACCACACTTGAGCTTGAGCATGATTAACATTCACCACTTTGCAAATACTGCCAAACTTTCTCTCATACCAAACTTGATCTAGAAACATTGACTTACTTGCAAATTATAAATGTGAATTAATTTGGCTCAACACACAATAACACTTAGTAAACAATTAAGAATGTTGATTTGAATAAATGAACAACAGAAAGATAAGAGACAAGACAAGAACAAGGTTGTTAACAAAGTTCACCCATCCTGGGCTACATCTCCAAGTCCTCTTCTAATGAGTGACCATTCCATTAAGATTTAAAATTCTTAATTACATCAAAATTGGACTTAAACCTACAACAATATTATTTTCATATCTACTACAAATGGTTTCACAGCCCAACAAAACCCTTTCCCACTCTTGGTTTTCTAAAATTGGCTTACAAAACCCACTTCTTAAAATTTTATACAGGAATAACATCTGCATATAAAAACATTATACACCAATCCTTTCGAATTCACCACCGTGGCATAATGCTAAGGCCCAACATTATATTATATAGGTCACAGGTTCAACCCCGTGCCTGTTGGGATTTCAGTCCATCCAAATAATTTGCAATATTACCAAATTAAATAGAATTATACCTTAATGTTATAATAGGTCCGATCATTTGGCATGTTGGTAATATGATTGGTTTGTTTGGGCAGAGTTCACAGGGTCAAGCCCACAGACCTCCCCCTTTAGCATGTCAAAAACCACCTTAAATAAATATTTTTGGCTATCCATAATAAGTTCCTCCCATGGCATGTTGGTTATATAGTTGGTTTGTTGCGGTGAGGTCGGGTGTTTGATCCAACCTCTTGACCTTTCCAGAGTTGATAAGGCCCTTCTAGAAAAATTGGGTCTACCATGTGGAATCTTCTGATCGGCCCACATGGTGGCTCTCGTACCTTGCACAGTTATCCCACCACATCAATGCCACACTAGCCTGCCATGTCAGTGCCATGTCAACCTACCTCATCATCCTTCATACACCCAGTCAACATGCCACATTAGCATCCATACAACCCAGTCAACATGCCATGTCATCATTCGCACAATCCAGTCAACATCCATACGATCCAGTCATCATGTTACATCAACATCCATACAATCCAACAAACATGCCACATCAAAATATGTACTACCACATGTCTCATCTGTACTGCCACATGTCCTGTCTGTACTGATACGTGTCAGTATCTGGTGATGCCACATGTCATCCTTGTCCTCCTTTTTCCCTATTTGACCAAAAATTCAGAATGCCATAAATTTCTCATACGATGTCTGATTGAGCCCGTTCAAGTTGCGTTGGAAATATCTCGATGAGTTATTCAAAATGCATACCTTTTCATAAACCTTTGAGAATTTTTTTTTTATGGGTAAAATTCCACCAAGATCACCCAAGCTTCTTCCAATGATCTATATAACAAAGGCTAGTCTTGAGCAAGAAAAGGAGGAATCAAGAGTATTTTTATGTTGTTTATTTGCAGAGGAGCTCTTCCTATCCATCACAACTAGAAATCATAAGTGCTTAGCCTGATCAAGAAGCCGAGGAGGAGCAAGGAGCCAAGGGAAATTTACATATACATCCAAAGGTATGAGAATTTGATGTAATTTCCTTATGATAATTTAATAGATCAATGGGTTTCCCCCAAATTATTTGTGTTTCATTGTGTAAATACTTGGATTTGAACTCGTGATTGGTATATCACGCTAGATCTAAATAGAAATATTTATTTCTAACACTATGAGGAACAAGATATTGGTGTTATTTGTTGCTTGTGTGCATGAAGTAGGTTGTAGAAGCTGGAGCTTCGTTTCAGGAGTTGCAATAGTCAAGATACAAAGGAAAAACCTTCAGAGACAAGGTATGCTAATCTATCCTTTCTTGGTGTAAAAGAGACTTATCCTAGATCCAGGAAACCACTGAAATATAAACTTCTCATTTCTATCTAGGATCAATGGGCGGATCATAGGGAGATATTGTTGATCATTCAATCAAATCCCTATGATATTTATCCCATAAATAACCGATGACTCCACTGGGGATCGAACCCAAAATCTTTGGTTTCATAGATGAGTATGGGATAATTATCATAGATCCTTATGAGTTTTTTTATGGGATAAATCTTATAGGGATATCACTGAATGATAAAAAAAATCTCTCTAGGATCTACCTATTGATTATAGAAAAAAAGAAGTTTATATTTCTATGGTTTCCTATATCTAGGACAAGAAATATTTTTTACACCAAGAAAGAATGGACTAACATACCTTGTCTTTGAATGTTGTTCCTATGTATCCTAGCTATCGCAGCTCCTAAAATTCAGCTCCAACTCCTACAACCTACTTTATTCACATAAGAAACAAGCAACACCAATATCCTATTCCTCCTAGTGTTAGAAATCATTAGTTCTATTTATATCTAACATAATCTACCAATCACAAGTTCAGATCCGAGTATTTGCACAATGAAATACAAATCATTTGGGGGAAAACCATTGATTTATTAAATTATCATAAGGAAATTACATCAAATTCTCATACCTTTAGATGTAGATAAAAATCTCCCTTGGCACCTTGCTCCTTGTCCCTCCTCAATTTCTTGATCATGCTAGGCACTTATGATTTCTATATGTGATGGATAGGAAGAGCTCCTCTACAAATGGAAAACATATCAATGCTATTGATTCCTCTTTTTCTTTCTCAAGACTAGACTCAGTTATATGGATCCTTGGAAGAGGCTTGAGGGAGCTATGTTGTAGCCTTAATTTACACCCTACGGGAGAAAAAGGATCTCATAAGAAGATGATATCCAAACCATATGCCTTGCTTGATATTTAGGCCTTTTTTGGAGGTCATCATGGGTCTAATAGGGAACAACACACGATGATCATCGCACATCAATAGTATTGCAACAAGCGATGATCTGTCAAACCTTCTAGATTCATGGAGTTATGAAAATCTATGCGAGGGATGAGTTGTATCTTCGTGGAATGAGCCTTGAAAATCACAACATTCGAGTCTATAGTGGTCTCTAGAAGGTATAGAATCTATACCAAGACTCTTCCAAGGATCTATATAACAAAGGATAGTCCCGAGAAAGAAAAGGAGAAATCAAGAGTTTGTTATGCTGTCCATTTGAAGAGGAGCTCCTCCTATCCATCACAACCAGAAATCAAAGTTCCTAGCTTGATTAAGAAGCTGAGGAGGAGCAAGGAGCAAGGAGCCAAGGGATATTTACATCTACATCCAAAGGTATGAGAATTTGATGTAATTTCCTTATGATAATTTAATAGATCAATGATTTTCCCCCAAATGATTTGTATTTCATTATGAAAATACTTGGATATAAACTTGTGATTGGTACATTAGGTTAGATCTAAATAGAACTAGTGATTTCCAACACCATGATGAATAGGATATTGGTGTTGTTTGTTGTCTGTGTGCAGGAATCAGGTTGCAAGAGCTTGAGTTGCATTTCAAGAGATATAACAACCATGATACACAGGAACAACCTTTAGAGACAAGGTATGCTAATCTATCCTTTCTTGGTGTAAAAGAGATTGTTTTTCCTAGATCTAGGAAACCATACAAATATAAAATTATTTTTGCCTAGGATTAATAGGAAGATCCTAGGGATATCTTGTTGATCATTCAGTGAGATCCCTATGATATTTATCCCATAACAAAACTGGTGACCATAGTGGGAGAATCTTCTCTAGTTTGAGTCTCTTTGCAAATCCTTTCCTCAGCTTCTTTATGATTTTATTTTATTTTTCTTCTATAGAATCCTCTAGAGTCTAGATATATCATATCTGGTAGATCTGAGACAGATATGATACTTATGAGACAGATCTAATAGACATGGAATAGATCCATCCTTTTCTATAAACCAAAATTTTTCTACATCATCACGGGTTTAAGTATATTGGTCACTTGATGATTATCGTTGGTTGACTAGCCTACCTCCTATGATGATCTATATAAACTACAAAATTGTAGAAATACCCAGGCTTGTGAAATTGGATTGGTTCCTCTAATCCATTAAGTCCGTGAATGGTCTATTCTAATAGTGATCTTACCTCTGTTTGATTTATTTTGTCGCATGATTTTATTTCAAGTAGTGTTTTGAGTGCATTAGTGTGGCATATTTTCATTTCTTGGATATGTTTATTTTCTGACTGAGAGATTTAGTGAAGTTGAGAAGAGGACCCAACATATCTGAACATATCTAGTATTGTTTGATAATTCTTTCATTAGTTGTCCCTTTGTAATTGTTATCGATTTCTAGACCAACCCTCTTAGGTGATTTTTGGGTGTGATCTTGGCAGATACATTGGATTGGTATGATCCAACATCACTTCCAATTTCCTATAGCCCCTTTTCTTGTTGTTGCTGTTGTTGGTTTTCCTTTTTGCATATGTATATTCACTTAGATCAAGTATATTTTTGCATTACAATTGGAAAATATAACAAAAAAGAAAAAAATAATTTGCACGCATGACTGCTTTTGAAGCATTGGCGAAAAGAGTGCATTGGTTCTTCATTCTGTGGTTTAAAATTCCTAGAAAATGTTTTACGTCTGAACCATGTGTTGGTTTCTTGGTGCATGTGAGTTTGTGTTTCTAAAGTTTGCAAAGAGAAGGAAAAAGTCTTTCTCCCTCCCATAGCTAGAGTTCATCAAAGTGAATGAATTGCACCATCATTTTTTGCATTTTCCTGGTTGGGTCAAGAGTCATAACATCACCAAAAGTTCCATATACTTCCCTTGGAATTAATAAACAACCATAAAAAGAAAACGCGTCATCTAAAATTTTTTAGACACTTTTTATTTTATAGTGAACCAAAATTAGATAGGATTAGGGCCTTGGAATATGATTGGAGAGTAAACTCTGCAAGGCCATGAAAATGAAACTTAGGAGTCATTAAAGAGTGACAAATCCATTCTTGCAACCAATGTGTTGGGGGCCTCCTATAACATAGGATTTAATCACGAGGTCGCATTGAGGAAAGTAGGGAGATTACCCCTCTCTTGTTGTTTTAGTGTTTGCAGTACCGCTTCAATTGATATGTATACATGGGTTTCGTTCGTGTCTCAACTTCAAATATTCGAGCTTAGTTACCCTACCCTTACGTGTGGTCAAAACTATGAATGTTCGCCTGGTCATTGATTGTGAGGTGGTAGCCTTAGTGACCTTTCCTAGGTATCCATAAAGGTGACTTTAGGTGGGACGTTCCTATAGTACATGGGGAATATATCATTCAAGTTCATATTTCCCCCAGAGGGTGCCCACCTTAATAAAGGGTTCTTGTACCAGTGAGGGATGTTTCGCCTAGATCATCATAACTGCTCCTCATACATTTTCTATACAATCTTGTGGGGACTTCATCTCCCCCATAGAATTGGTTCTCGAAAGGCCCCTGAGCGAATTTGTTTTCTTGTTGTTAGCCTATATTTATTAGGGGCACATACCTTGGGGAAAAATTCTCATCATGAGATGGCTTTCCTTTTGTTAACATGTCCAGTCCTGGGGGTTTCTTCCCTGGGACTAATTTTGGGAATGATTTTTCTGTAGGGTCCACATTTATGCCTAGGGGTAACTCCTCTGGGGACATCTTTGGTTCTAGGAGAAGTCATTCTATTGGAAGTGCCACCATTCCATGGGGCAATCAATATTTGGGAGATCCTCAATCCTCCAATAGTACAAATATAGGGGGACCACAAGGTCCATCTGGGACAATAGAGACTTCACCTCCCTCTCAGTATTCATTTTCTCATACGATATTTCCCTTCCTTGCAATTTTATACTTTCTTGGTTTGTGGCAATTGAAAAATGAACCTATATCAAATAACCCTTCATGGTCGACAATGCATTCCAAGCTGCCATCTGATATCTCAAAGTTCGACAAAAACCCGGGAGAAGACACATCAACACACATCATGACATACCATTTAGGGTGCTCATCCAATTCATTGATGGATGATAGTGTGAGGCTGCATATTTTCCATCGACACCTAACCAGAGCTTCCGCAAAATGGTACATTGAATTAAAAGGTAGTTCCTTCAAAAGCTTCAATGAACTGACAATGGAATTCTTAACAGATTATCAATTTCCCATACATATGATATAGGAAAAAATCTCTTGACTTTACTACATAAAGATAATGCCACTCTCATTTCTGAGCATATATATGAGTGGCGATGGAGATGTAGGATGATTAAGACCTAGAATCTAGACAAACTCCTCATGGAATGGTTCACAAATTCCCTCCTACCACCCATATCCTAAGATGTAGCTATTTTTGGAGCGACCACCAAGGAGTAGGCCATTTTGTGTTCCCAACACTTAGATTTTATTTATTCAAAGCCTGGTACACGTTATGACATAATCCCAAATGCTCCTAGGCCATCGATAGACCCAAGGAAGCAACCCCTGGATCCCATGTTGATGGTGTGGATGATTTTGTATCCCATGCCTCTGTAAACCAATTAGATGATTAGATGGGTCAAATGTCTATTAAGTCAAATTATGGTACTATTTCTCAAATGGTTTTGGTCCCTACTCAGACCTCTGAGGTGGATTCAGTGTAGTTCACACAACCAAATAATCCTCAACAACCTAGAGGAAATAAGAAAATCAATAAGAAAAATAATTCCAACACTGAGAAAGGCATTGCTCCCACCCAGAACACCTAGGAGGGGGGCACTAAATAAAATAAGAAGAGTCAGTTTCCCTACATGATTTTTTGGGAGGACCAACCTACTCATTAGTGTCCCTGGAAAGATGAGATTCAATGTTATTTGGCACAACAAAATCCCCCCCAACAAACTATTGTTTTAACTCATCCTCTCCCTCCTCAACCTCAACAAATGGTTGCAAAAAATAATTCCCCTCCACAAGGGGGCATGGAAGGCACCCCTCATCATTAGGGGTGTTCCTCGAATGTTACCATTTTTATGTGTGACCAAATGGTTAATTTGCAGAATTGGGCCTAAAACTATGACATTCCTGAGCCGTCCCATGTTGTGCCAGAAGAAGCATCTTCTTCCCATCCTGGTGGCCCTCTTCAAATTGATAAGCCATCTTTCAATGCATCGCTTCTCCTCCCCAAAGGGATTTCTTCAACGCACGATGCATAATCCCAACACATGTGCCACCCAAAACTATATTATTATGGAATACTTGGCCCAGGAATCATGTGCCATGTCTACCCACAAAGCTCTCCAAAGCTTCCAAACGTAGTGGAAATCCTTGTTTTCATCCATAGGTGGGGTTGATCCCTCAGAGTTGAGTTTGATGATATTTGATTCTTCTTAGGTTACTCATAGGCTCTCCCATTAGGTGTCCTTCTAGATCATAGTGCGATTGATGGGGGAAAACATATACCAAATGATGGTCAATGAAGGAGCCTCAACTTGCATAATGTTTATTTCTTATTGGAAGGCCCTCAACTCTCCTAAGATTGACACATATAAAACACTAATAAAATAATTTGATGGACATATGTTCCAGCCGCATATCATAATGACCACCTTACCCATCGAGTTAGGTGGAAAGACTATTTTTGTTTTCGTAGAAGTCGTCGATGCAACTCTTGAGTACAATTTGTTATGTTGGACACACCTACCACACTTAGAGGGGGAGGTGAATGAGTGTGGGGATCTTTTTCCCAAAACTTCCCTCTTACACAAAAACTCCTTAGTTAACATTCAACATTTGCTCATTACTCATTGTTTTCATTTATAATCAGTTATATGTGAATAAATATCAACAACATATCATCAACAAATCATCTCCACAAGGAACACAAAGAACACAAGATGTATGTACAATTTTTCTTTTTATTATTGACTTCAATTCGGGGCTTTTTCAGCAACAAATGAATAGAGTACAACTCTACAAGAGCATCAGCTCTATATGCAAGACTCAGCTTACATTCTCAGCACCAACTGAGATGAGGCAACAATCCTCAACAGATATCAATCTGTCAACATAAACAAGTGCATCAACCATGCACCAACCTGTGCCAAACAACCTGTAATCAACCTGTACCATAAACAAGTGCATAAAACCATGTACCAAGTATATACCAATCATGTGTCAAATAATCATCAACAATGACTCATCAATATGTACCAACATCATCAACTATACACCTCATGTATGTGCCAACTCATCAACTGCTTGTCTCAACCATGACTAGTTTTGGATTAGTCAACAACCCCAACTTGAAATAATCATAAATTTCTACCTGTAATGAATAAAGATATGAAACTGATATATAATGTTATTCATTTTTTTTTATGCAATTCCTCCAGGTGGAACTACTTGGAACCTCTAAGAAAAGGCGTTATAGCAAAAATGGCATACCTTGCTAAATTCTGGCTTATTCTAGAGAGCGACCTTGTAGAGCATGGTCCACAAACAATATTCATTGAATTGATCTAAAACTGTTACAAAACATATTGAAGCCTGTACCCTAACCAACACATTTGGTCTCACTGAATTTGTATCTTTTATGAAGAAGTTATGACGTTTTTACTCGAAACACTTGTTTTTGACTAGTTTCGGGACTAGCCACAAACCCTATTTTCCACGTAGTGTAAATCCAAAAATACAACGACCCACAAGATGAATTTTTAACCATAGATACTTGGGTATTTTTTCTCAATGGAATATAAATTTCACGGTCTGAAGCATTATAGAAAAAACTTTATAGCGAAAACGGTGAGATGACCTGTAAATAACATACCTTAGAAAACATCATCAAAAGAATTTATCCTCCCTTCAATTCCAGCCCTCTTTTCTTCACCTTCCTTCTAAAATTCGGCTTAGATATCCTTGGTTACCTCAGTCACCTATAGATCTTCAATATGCTCAAGTGTTCCACACCAAAAATGCTCAAGAAGCTCTCACAAGAAGCTCTCCATCAATACTCCAAAAGATATTCTCACAAGAAGCTCTCCATTGA
>ML791205.1:224889-236436 GCA_009831015.1 Picea engelmannii
CCAACAATTTCCTTGATCTTCATCTCATTATTCCACATACAAGCATGGGTCCTCCAACCATTCTTCTAGGATAACTCAATCCGTAAAGAGTCTTCCCATGAGGGCTTTCACCATAAGGGGACCACTTTGGATTTCATCCATTTTTGAACCTTATCAATCATGATAAGAAAATAATGAGAGCAAGGGTCCTCCAACCATTCTTCTAGGATAACTCAATCTGCAAAGCGTCTTCCCGTGAGGGCTTTCACTATAAGGGGACCACTTTGGAGTTCATCCATTTGTGCACCTTATCAATCATGATAAGACAATAATGAGTCATCTATACATTTTTCCAACAATGCATCATATACCAATGAAACCACAATGATCCATCTTCATCATGTATCAATGACAACTCATTTATCCATCTTCATCATATCAATGACAACTCATTGATCCATCTTCATGTATGCATTCTCATCAAGGAAAATACATATTATATTACATCAATAATCAATCAATCAATCCTTTGACATCAATCAATCACTTGACATCAATCAATAACACCATTGGCATCAATGACAACATGATCCAACATGTTACTCATGTGTACTTTGTTTTATGAGATGATTGTTGATGTCTCATCGGTCTTTCAGTTATTACACTTCCCTCACCAAAGGGAAATCATTATGGTAGATAAACTTGTGTTTTGTACCCGAGATATTAGATCCAATGCAAGGTCAAATGTACCCTTTGTCGGTGATAATCAACAATCTTATATGCACGTTGGTGTGGGGATGTTTAAATATCCTTTGCTGATGGGAATTGTTCCCCTTCCCCTACCATCTCCTATTGAAACCTTTCCTCCTATCAACATGATTTTGTCATTTACCAGTGTATCCCTTAGGTATTTTTATCCTTGGGTGGTACCTTAACTTGATGATGCTAATTATTATGGAGCATCCATGCCACTTACCCTGGTAGAAATTTCCTATCCATGGAGTATCCGCTGGCCTTGATTTATATTCCCCTCAGGATGTGGATTCTGATTAGTGCCTGAAGCCCTCCTAGGCTGTAAATCCTATTCTTGTTTACAAAAAATTCATAGATCTTGAACTTCCATCCGAATAAGCTATCATGGAAGTCATGGCTACACCTGTAATGATTTGGGAGGATTTGCACCATTGTGCATCTTTTCTCTTCGATTTGGAACGGTTAGAGGAATAAATTACAAATATTGTTACCACTGATAATGTTCAATGGTACCAATATACCATTATGATTCATGATGTTTTATCATAAGGGAACTTGGAAAATATTTTAAAAACCATGCCCAATGACATTTAAAAGAATCCAGGTGTTGTGGAACACATCCTGATAGGCGTTGATTGTTCACCTCAAGAAATAGAACTATACATGGCCCTATTCAAAGAATTATGTGATGTCTTTTCTTGTTCCTATGAAGAGATGTCTAGCATTGACCCCCAAATTTTTGAACATGAGATTAAGATGTATGAAGGAGGAAAGCCATTCCGACACAAGCTCCGACTAGTAAACCCAAAGAAATATGCCGCCATCAAATCAGAGGTAGAAAAAATTCTTCATGCACAATTTGTCTATCTAGTTCCCTTGACCGAATGGGTTTCCAACGTCATTTTGGTCACTAGGAAACAAGGCACTATTAGGGTCTGTGTTTATTATAGGGATTTGAACAAGGCTTGTCCCAAGGATAATCATCCAACCCCATTCATTGATCAGATCATTGATGAATGTAACAATAGTGAAATATTCTCATTCATGGATGGTTTCTCTGGCTATAGTCACATTCAAATCAAAATAGAAGATCATCAAAATATTGCCTTCATTTGTCCTTGGGGTACTTTTTCTTATCAAAATTTGTCTTTTGGTTTTAAAACCTCTGGAGCCACTTTCTAGTGGGCCATTTCATACACTTTCCATGACATAAAAAAAATTGTATATGCATACTTAAATGATTTGGCTGCTAATTCCAAGCAACGTGAAGATCATCCTGGTCACTTGCGGGTCATTTTCATTTGATTCCGCTACCATAACATCTTTTTGAATCCACATAAATTCATATTTTGCGCGGTTTCTGGGAGATTTCTAGGCTTCATTGTGTCCAAGTATGGAATCATGGTTGATCCTTTGAAGGTTGAGGCTATTATCAATTTTCCTCCTCATACTATTAGCCAACTCCAAAGTTTGCAAGGGAAGGCAAACGTTTTGCGTAGATTCATTACCAATTATGCTCAGATCACAAAAGGATTTATGTTCTTGTTGAAGAAGGGTGTACCGTTTGTGTGCGATGAGCAATCCCAATTGTCAATTAATGCCTTGAATAAGGCCTTGATGTTGACTCCCTTATTGAGCCCTCTTGATTATAGTCGATACTTTTTTCTCTATATTGCAACCTCTAAATCCACCACTGGTATGGTGCTCATCCAAGAGGATGATGCACAACAAGAGAACATCATTTACTATTTTAGCAAAGGACTAGCTGGTCTCGAGCTTCGATACTCTCATGTTGAGAAGTTGGCCTTGGAAGCAATATATGTTGTCCAACATTTACGAAATTACATCCTCTTGTAGAAACCCACTGTAGTATATGATGCCAACCCAATGCAACACATTCTCAACCATTAGATCATTGGGGGAAATTAATCAAAGTGGATTTTAATCCTCCAAGAGTTTGACCTAAAGTTTGTTTCCTCCAAGTCTAAGAAATATTTGGAATTCATAGAGTTGATGTCTGAACTTTCTCGAGCTGATGAGGCACCCATGGTTAATGACTCTTTCCCTGATGAGTTTTTCTTCCTTATTGACTTGTCTGATCCATGGTATGGATATGTATTTGTCTACCTACAGACTCATCGTTTCCTTCCTTAGCTTTCATGTGATGAACAATGACACATAAGGCATTAGGCATGACACTACATTATTTTGGATGACACCCTTTATCTTCAAGGGGGGGGTTGACTTGATTCTATGTCATTTCCTTATCCATGAGGCAACTGAAAGAGTTTTTAATGATTGTCATGTTGGTGCATGTGGCGGTCATATCTCTAGTTTGGCCACGACCTAGGAGGTATTGTGCACTGGTTATTTCTGGCCCACAATATTCAAAGATTGTATGAGTATGGTCCAAAAATGTCATTCTTGTCAAATATTTACCCGTAAGATGCGCACTCATCCTGATTCACTTAATCTTGTGGTAATTGTTTGTCCCTTTGCTAAGTGGAGGATTGATTTTATGACAAGTAAGCCTACCTCGACTAATGGTCATGGTTACATCATCGCGGTTATTGAATACTTTACTAAATGGGTCGAGGCTTTTCCTACCTTTTCTAACGACGACACCACCATTGTTGTTTTTGTGTTTAATCATATTATCTCTAGGTTCGGTGTTCCTAAGGCCATAATGATGGACCATGGGTCCCATTTTCGTAACAATATGATGACCGAATTAGCTGTCTGGTTGGGTCTTCACCATGAGAACTCGATGCCCTATTACTCTCAAGCCAATGGCTAGGTAGAAGCCATCAATCATGTCCTTAAGACTACGATTCAAAGGATGTTATGGAAACAAAAGATAAACTGACATATTATGTTATTTTCGACATTATGGGCTTATCGTACCTTTGCCGAAACTGCCATTGGATTTACACCTTTTCAACTTGTTTATAGTCTGGAGATAGTGTTATCGATTGAACGTGAAATCCCGTTATTGAAACTCACCGTAGAACTATTTACTAACACCTCTGTCAAGGAGGAGCATCTCTTATACTTGGCCTATCTTGACAAACAACATCGTGATGCTACCTTGGCCAATGAAACACACAAGAATTGCATAAAATCCCAATATGACAAATTCATCCATCCTCGTGTCTTTACAGAGGGTGACTTGGTTTTGGCTTATGACCAGGACCATGACATGTTAGGTGTAGGTAAGTTTGAACCCCTTTGGCATGGTCCCTACATTGTTAAACATGTCTTAAAAAGAGGGGCCTTTGATTTAGTTGACTATGATGGAAATCCTCTTTCACAGCCTTGCAGTGGGATCTATCTTAAGAAGTATTATGCCTAGGCCATCTGGCCACATGATGCTTTGTACATGTTGGACCTCAAACAAGTTATTAGGAAACCTTGGTCAGGTTTTGACCACTTTTGGAATTCGACAGGCTGGTCGAAGATGGAGCGCCCTGGCGGAGATGAGATCGCGGATCTCACTTATTTTGTGGGCTATGTCGATCTAGCAAGGGGTCCATAGTGTTTTTTTAATGGGTTATGGGATGTCGGCCCATGTGTTTACCCATGATTAGGCCTTATTGTAAAAGTATAAATAAGTAAGAATGTAATGTAGAAAGGGGAAAATAGATTGGAAGGCTAAGTGAAAGTATTCCTTAGTTGCTTTGTGCAACATAATGTGCATGTAAGGATCTGTGCTCAATAGAGAAGTTGGCTTTGTGCCTTGACCTAGTTTTGGGAAGGAGGATCTGGTGCACAGCGCAAAGATCTCATGTCTGGTACGAAGCTTGTCTCTATGTCTTAGTGCACAAGAGAGGATGAATGTAAGAGATTGAACGATAATAAAGAAGACAGAGTAGTTGGTAGACGTAACCCCACATTGGGGTGAACCACGTAGATCTTGTGTCTTTGGTTTGCTTTGTGCTTTGTTGGTTATGTTAAGAATATGCTCAGTTCTTTTCTTATTTTGTATGTTAGATAGATATGTTGATGCTTAGTGCTTAGTTGTGTTAAGAATGAATGAATGTTAGATCTAACTCAATGCTATGTACTAAATGATTGAAGTATATTTATTGTTACTGTGTCGATCTATCTTAGGGTTTGTTCTGTGATGTTAATAA
Organism: Picea engelmannii; assembly: GCA_009831015.1. NCBI lineage: Eukaryota > Viridiplantae > Streptophyta > Pinopsida > Pinales > Pinaceae > Picea > Picea engelmannii. The sequence continues at coordinate 229,755 of ML791205.1, forward strand.
AGCTAATGAACTAATGCATATCACCTTCTAAGTGTTGTTAGAATACTCCGCGAAGTGCTATTATCACAAATATGTGTCCCATCCTAGTTACAAACACCCGAGCCCTGTAACCCCCCTGCTTCTACCTCGGGTGAGACTTCGCCTGCTTCGCAGGTATTGCTAAAAGGGTCGGTAGTTAGGGTTTTGTTGGTGTGTTGTTGAAGCGTTGAACCCTGGGTCTGTGCCTATGCCAACAAATTGTTCTGTTGTTGGGACTTGAAGCTGTGATTGTTGGGTGCTTGGAACTGAAGAGAAGCTTTGTGTGTAGATATACTGTTGTAGTGCACAATACTCTACTTGACTTGCGAAGCTCTATGATAAGAAAGAAACCCGATCTGAAGAAAAGAGGTAAGATCTTAAAAGAGGTAAAGCTTTGTGCTTTGATAAGAGCAAGATAAGTGAAAATTTTGTTTCGAAAGCATGAATTTAGGTATGTTTAATAGATTGTGTCCTAGTCTGAAAGCTAGGGCACAGTTGGAAGAAAGATTTGATATAAGTAAAGCTAATAGAAATGAAGAAATATATGTTATTCCTATGCATAGAAAGAATTTTTGGACTAATATATGGATGCAGGAACCTAGAAAGAATTTTTGCAGATTGCAGGTCCAGCACTGTGATCCTAGTGCACAGTACAAAAGAGGTCAGGGAACATACAAGAGGAAAAGAGGAGGGATACTATGTTATAACTACAGAAGACTGGGACATCTTGCTAAGGAATGCCCTGGTACAAGTCCTATTTGTATTTGTTGTAAAATTGTTGGTCATGAGGTTGAGGATTGTCCAAGAATGATTGCTAAAGTTGAAAGGATGAACATGAGACAAGAAAAATAAAGTCAAGAGACTAAGAGCATGTTAGAAAATCATAAAGAGAAAGAATCAGAGAAAGCTCAGACTATGTTATCATAGTTGAAAGAAACAATGAATGATCACAAAGATGTCATCTTACCAGAGGTCTTGAAAGTAAAACAACACATAAGTACAATAATAGAAGACTTCGACATAGACTATGTCTTGGATGAGGAAACACCAGTGAATATTATGACAGAAGACACTTGGGAAATTTTGGGCAAACCTACTGTGGTACCTTCATTGGGAAGGATAGGCTTGTTTAAGGGAAAGATGATAGCCCTATGTGGAAGAGACACTAATGTACATGTTATCATTCATGGAATGTCGACTGAAGAGGAATTTGAAGTCATTAAGTTTGTTGAGAACAACACCCCTTTCCCACTTTTGTTAGGAAAGACTTGTATTGAGAAGTATCAAATTAGAAGGAAAGCAGAGGAAGAAGCTAAAGAAAAGAAAAAGAAAGAAATAAGGGATTTCATAGCTAGAAAAATAGACCGACTAATAGAAGAACGGGAAGATAAGTCGAAGCAACAAAAGGCAAGAGAATTAGTTGTCAAGGTTGAAAGAATGCAAGAAGGTTTGAAGGACCTATCTATGCAAGAAAACAAAATACCCACCTTGGAATTGATAAGAGAAGGGGTATTATCTTTGAACCCTTTGAGAACACATCAACAATGTGAAGTCACCATGCTAGGAGAAGATAAGAATAAGAATGGAAAGAGGATTCCAGAAACTATTAGAGAGCTTTAGATTACAGGGAAGAAAGCAAGGAAGATCAATAAAAAGAAAGCCAAGTTAGAAAAGATAAAGGAAGCTATAGAGAATAGATGGAAGACATCATAGACTGGAACCTCACAGGAGGCAGGTTCGAAGGATTTGGACCTCACAGGAGGCAGGTTCATAGGATTTGAACCTCGTCAGAATATTAGGACCGCACAGAATGAGACTTCTCCTTGGCGAAGCTATATGACCGTTGGAGGCGTCCCAATCGTTAGAATGATGCTCCAGAATGGCTAGGAAACACATTTATGGGCGGATGGATGACTTTTTGGACGTTGAGACCACACCATAACAGAAAGATTCTCATTGATGGAAGAATTCCTAACCGTTGGAAGAATCTGTTACAACACTCGCATATTTAACCAGTTGGATGCTGCATCGGGACCAATTTTTTCCACCCGTGATTAACTGAGCTAACCAAGAATTGATTGTGTGTCGAGTTGTGCTATCAGGAACTAGATGTCATTGTCCATTTGTCTACTTATTCATTCACCTACCCCGACCTGTCTGTTTAACAGTGAGAATTTCGGGTGAACCCACTGAGTTAGAGAAGTCCATGGAGGAGGTTCTTAATAAGTCCATGGATGATAGAGCTATGTCTGGAGGTGTACATGCATTGTCGACTAGGGGACTGTAGGCTTCCCCTTCGACTGGATGACGTTCTGGCTATGTCAACCCCGTGACTAAGCAGTGGAGTAAGAATCACGACGATCTGGCTAATGAGAAGAATATCTCATCGAGATTACCAGAGTAAATTCCACCATTGGTTGGAATGGTTAACTGTGACAACATCCCACGCGACTATGAGTACACCCTGATCTCCGCGTACATCCCAAGAGGAATACGCGTAGTTGGGATTCAGTTAGGACAAATCCCACTACTGAAGAACAATGAATTGAACCTTGGAGATACAAAGAACTATGCTATGCTTGCACCCCACAGATACTTGACGAAGACAATTGGGAAGAAGCCCCGCCTGGTGTCCTAGCCATGGATTAAGGAGCTTGTGCATTCCACTGTGCTAAACATGATGAAGATTCCCCATTTTGGTCATCACCAGGAGGTTAACACTTGCGTTAAACTCTTGTTGTCATGCTACCATGGAAGATACCTATGGCTCGATCGATAGATTACTATGGATCCAATGTTGATCCACTTGATTACATGTTTAAGCATGAAAGGACCTGACCCTTAGCAATTTTATCTAGGGAAGGCCTCAAACCGCTCCCTGGCACAATGCATCAAGGAGGCTTATGGCGAAGCTGAAAAGGGAAAGAAAGGCTACAAGGTAGCCTCTATCCAGGATGGTGTAGTGCACCTCGCTTGCCAACTCATAGAAGGAAAGCTTGTAAGAAAGAATTTCCCCACATAGGTCACCGGGTTTGTGGTGGACCTCGTAGGTAAATCTGTGGAGGACATGCAGATGAACTGGGCAATTTACCTCGTCAATGAACTCAAGAAAGAGTGCCGTGAAGCTCAGGATCAGGGATACGAGTTCCACTTTAGCTAGATTTTCATGTTGATTGTATTTTTTGCTTGGCAAATTCCTAAAGGAGCCAACTTTCTGGAGATTGAACCATCAGAGCCGTTGGCCACTAGGTTTTATACCTTGTGGTACACCAACAACATGTCAAAGAAATGACAGTTGAATGATGTGTTCCATGCGTACTATCAACAATTGAAGGTTTCCATTGAAGCATTTCTGCACATGACACTGCACACCTTGCACCAGTACAGACCAATAGCCAAGTTCTGCGTAGATCACAATTTTATCTATATCACTACGCACAGAGACGAGAGCAAGAGATACAATCATATTACAAGTTGATAGATGAAGACATGGAGTAGGTCATGAAGGAGTGGGTGGAGGATTACTTGTACCTATTGATGATGCAAAACTCTTTGACACTGACATCATAGGAATCCCCCTCGTCACTCGGATCGAGCATGTTAGACAGTCCAATGCGAAGAAGAAGAAGAAAAAGGAGGAAGTCCAGAATATAGAGACTGATGAGGAGGACAACACCTTTGAAGAAAATAGATCTAGATCGCTAGGAGGAGGAGATGAAGCAAATGGATAAGGATGAGGGGATAAAGGAGAAAATCAAGGAGAAGGAGAAGCTACACCGCCAAAAGATCCCCCTGCTAAAACAATAACACCACAAAAGAGAAAGGTTTCTCCACAGAAATCTTCGACAAGAAAGAAGACGCGCACCAGCAAGCCCCAGTTAGAGGCCACACTCGCGAAAGATGACATCCGCTTGGTCCACGGATCCATGGAGGATGCTTTCGAGGACATCTTGCAGATATATGGAGCGATGCAGGAGGAGTTGTATGAAAGGGTCGAGAAGGAACTGAAGGAAATACAACAAGCTATTCAATTGATCCGCACAGTACCTACTGTGCCTTCTTTGTCACAGGTTGTAGAATTGGGGGATGATCCAGCCCAATTAAGAAGACTTGTAGATGCGACAGAGGCTCAGCTTTAGAAAGTACAAGAAGAGAATGAGAAGTCTACAAAACCCTTGAAATAAGAGAAATAGGAAGTCTTAGAATAATTACGTGTAGCGCGGTACTGTGTAAACACCTATGAAAATGAGAAAGAAGAATTTTAGGCGATGGTCCAAGAGGAAAAATTCCATCTACAAAGAGAAAAGGAACAGTTTCTCTCAGAACCAGCCACAGTTAAGGAAGTTGTCAGTAAAGCACTTTTCTCTGTGCTAGGCTTGGCATAAGGGGAACATGAGTCAGTTGAGGTTCAAGTGGTGAAGCTCGTTGAGGTCATCCAACAACTTCAAGTGAGGATAACAAAGTTGGAGGTCCAAGTAGTACCAAGAAGGAAGTGCACAATCAGAGGGAGGAAGCCGCTAAGAATGTAGTAGTAATGATTAAATCACTCGCTTCAGAATGCAAACAACTAAGCGATCGTAGCGTGCAGACTTATGAACGCCTTGCAGAAGATCCAGAGCTAAGGAAATTGGAAGCACAATTACAAGAGGTGCAACAGTAGGCCTTTTCTATGCAGGCGTAGATGAAGCTGCTCACCGCATTTGAAAGAATGAAGAGGTCCCAGGAACAATGTGTGGTACAAAACAGATCACTTCCATCTAGGGAAGAGTAATGGAAGTCACATAGAAACTACAACCTATGTAGGATGAATCCTACAAGGTCTTTTAAGAAATTGAAGGACAAGGCTTGCAATTGGACCAAGTAGTTGAGACAATAGAACATCACCTAGAAGGGCCTGTTACAGAGAAAATGATCCAGGAGCTTGCTAAGCAGGAGGATCAGGTGAAGTAGAAAGTTGAGGCAACTCAAGTGAAGCTTGAGGCCTTCAAAGTGACATTGACTAGACCTGAGTGACTCGGGACACGTCACAGGTGAGTGTTGGGGGTCTGTTGTCCCTCGACCAATTTTTGAGGAAACGTTAGTCAGGTTTTGACCACTTTTGGACTTCGACAGGCTGGTAGAAGATGGAGCACACTGGCGGAGCTGAGATCGCAGATCTCACTTATTTTTTTGTCTATGTGGACCCAACAAGGGGTCCTTAGGGTTTTTGTAATGGGTTGTGGGATGTCATCCCATGGGTTTTCCCATGATTAGGCCTTATTGTAAAAGTATAAATAAGTAAGAATGTAATGTAGAAAGGGGAAAATAGCTTGGAAGGCTAAGTGAAAGTAGTTCTGAGTTGATTTGTGCAAAAAAATGTGTATGTAAGGCTTTGTTCTCAATAGAGAAGTTGGATCTATGCCTTGACCTAGTTTTGGGAAGGAGGATTTGGTGCGTAGTGCACAGATCTCCTGTCTGGTGTGAAGCTGGGCTCTATGGCTTAGTGAACATGGGCAGATGAATGTAAGAGATTGAAGGATAATAAATAACATGAAGCAGTTGGTGGGCATAGTCCCACACTGGGGTGAACCACGTAGATCTTGTGTCTTTGGTTTTGTTTGTGCTTTGTTGGTTGTGTTATGAATCTGCTCAGTGTTTTACTTATTTTGTATGTTAGATAGATCTGTTGATGCTTAGTGCTTATTTGTGTTAAGAATGAATGAATGTTAGATCTAACTCAGTGCTAAGTGCTAAATTATTGAAGTATCTTTATTGTTACTGCGTCTATCTATCTTAGGGTTTGTTCTGTGATGTTAATAAAGCTAATGAATTAATGCATATCACCTTCTAAGTGTTGCTAGAATACTCTATGAAGTTTTATTATCACATATCTGTGTCCCAGCCTGGTTATAGACACCTGAGTCATGTATCCCCCCCTGCTTCTACCTTGGGTGAGACTTCGTCTGCTTCGCAGGTGTTTCCGAAAGGGCCGATAATTAGGGTTTTGTTGGTGCGTTGAACCCTGGGTTTGCCCCTGTTCCAATAGTACATAGGCGTGTTTTTTGTTGTTGGAGTGATTTGTTATTATTTTTGTGTGTGTTGACTGTCTTGGTTAGTTGCTTATAATGCTTTATTCTTTATTTGCAGATGCCATTGTCCTCCTCAGTCTACGTGGGATATGCTGGTGGTGCCAACGTAGTACCTGGAACATTGTTTCCACTGCTTGGGTGCTCTTCTCTCACAATGGTGAGTTCGTGAGTTTAGGAGATTTCTACATTGGGCCTACAACCATTAATATTGTAGAGTATAGTGTTGTCATTGAACTATTGTTCGAAGTTCTCGCCCTTGGAATTATTCATCTAGTTATTATATTGGACTCCCAACTAGTCATATGACAGATGAATCACACATATAGTGTTAGACATATCTTTCTTTTGCGTAAGTATTTAGGGGTGCATCTTCTTGAATGTAACTTTGAGAATATTGAGTATTTCCATGTCCAAAGAAGGTCTAATGCATTGGTTGGTTCGTTAGATAATTAAAAGTTAGAGTGGAATTTGTCTAATTAAATTAAGTATTTGACCATGCATGTACATAAAACATGGGTCATTAGTCACACCATTTAAACATCCATAGGTAGCATCCGAAACAAAACATGTATACATATCTCAAAATTGTGATTACA
>ML791206.1:5907-31336 GCA_009831015.1 Picea engelmannii
AGATTTACGTGGTTCACCCAGTGTGGGCTACGTCCACCAGAGAAATTGCCAGGTCCTTCCTTTATTATTATCCAACAAATGAAGGGATACAACCTACAGAAAAAACCGCTGTAACTTCCTCTTCTTTCTCTCACAGTCTCCTCACTCATAATACAATATTCACCATCAATCATAGTCGCGATACATTTCCCTCATAAAAGAGGGTTTCCTTCTAGGGAAAAAAACCCTAACATAATCTCTACCGTTAGATCTGCGACCTTATAATGAAATTACAATATACTTTTACAAGTCAAGTTTTTCTTCGGGGGCTTCGCCCCCAAACCCTCGCTGGGGACCCACTTGCCCCCAGACCCCCCAGCCGGGGGGATAGCCCCCCCGGACCCTGCAGAGGGGGTCTCTGTACTCCCCCACGTGGAAGAGTGTACATACTTCTGGGGTGTAAATACTTCATGGGGTATAAACATGGCTGAAAGCAAGGATCTATGAATCAGGAAGATAATCAGTCTCCACAACCAACATTTATTTGGTCATTTAATCCTAAAAAAGGAAATCTTACAAGTGATCCCAATGTACTTAATGTCGGTCTTTCCCTCCCCAAAAGGAATTTTACAAAAAATCAGAACAATCCAAAGAAACTTCTTATGGAGAGGAGAAAAGGATAAGAAGAAATGGGATCTGGTGGTCTGGGAGAAACTTTGTTGGAAAAAGAGAAAAGGGGGTCTTGGTTTACAAGATCCACAAGTAACAAAAGATTCTGACAAAGAAAAATTGTGGTGGAGATAGATTAAAAATAGATCTATGCCATGGGATAACCCATGGAAGGTAAAATACTCTCCAAGTATTAACCCTTAGGATCTAATCAGGTTTACAGGTACATGAGAAGGATCAACCATCTGGACCTTAGCCTGGAGAAATAAAAGTGGATCCAGGATGATAGTTTCTGGGAAATCAGGAATGACCAAACAACGAGCTTTTGGGAAGATGCTTGGCAGCAAGAACCCAGGATGGAAAACCAAGAAAAATAAAGGATGAAACAAGAGATGCTTGGGAAATGTAAAATAAGAGTTTTCCAGTACTGGAAACAAAGGGAGGAGATATCGAAATGGAGAATATGGGATAATTTCCAATCCCAAGATAGAACTAGGGACGCCCAACTAGTTAAAGAGATAGAGGAGGAAGTGGGAAAAAGGAAAATTAGGATCTCTGATGAGGAATACCAACTAATATGGGGAAGGAAAGATGGGGGATATTTATCTATGAACGAAACTTGACACTTTATACTAGGCCAAGCCCAAAGAGACACGGAACCTCATTGGGAATGACTATGGAATTACTCTCAATTGTTGGAGAATAACCCTAACTTACATTAGTTTATACCTAGCTTAGACTCCTAGATCTTGGTTAATACATTCATTTACACTTTATTTCACCTAATTTGGCCACATATATAAGAAGGGCACCTCATCCCTAGATTTTAGGGAAAACTGCTAATTTTAGATCAACACCCAACTCCCAGTTCTTAATTTTCTCGATTTATTCTTGATTTTCTTGATTTATTCATGATTTATTCCAAATCCCCCATGAAAAAAAACATCTATTATTGGGGAATGCACACCTCCTCTTTGAGTGAGAGATTTATTCCTTAATTAATGATTTTTGTCATTACTATTATTAATAACTACTATTTCGAGTCAGTTAAGTGAGTTGGAACTGCTTCTCTTGTCAGTTAAGCGAGATTAAGTGAGATAATGTGCATCACTTGAATCTTGTGGAAATTAATGAGCGTGTGACATGTATCTTTAGTGGTCTAGGTCAAACTATGTGGTCTCCCTTAGCTTGTGACACCTATTTTAGCTATTTCTAGCTTTTTTGACTAGAATTTCTATGTTGGAAATTCTATATATTCACCTCCTCTCTTCTTTTTGAGGATGGTTGCTCATGTATATTCATTTTTTATTAATATAATTCTCTGATTTATGGAGMAAAAACTTTCTCTCATCTCTTGAATATCAGCAAATTGTTTGTGTTCAATTTAACTAGAATTCTAGATCTATCGGGGTTTCTGCAGGAATTCTACATGGTATCAGAGCTAGATTGAATCTAGTGGATTGTACATGGTTTTATTTTCAGGTATAGATCATCAGGAGGTGCATAAATAAGAAATGGATCATCTCTCTCATCCCACAAAATTCATTCTAAATCCATTCAATTACTTCAAATGGAAGACAAAGATCTCTCTGCTCCTCCGAAGCAAAGGGCTTTACCGGGTAACAATGGGAACGGAGAAAGAACCAACTGCTGCAGTGGAGAAGATAAAGTATTTCAATAAATTAGATGAAGCAATTGGGATGCTATGCCTATAAATTTCTAGAGATATCCTCTTTCATGTCAGTAGAGCCACTACTCCCGATGTGGTCTGGACCACATTGGAAGGACTATTCGGCAAGCAGGATGCAATGAGAGTGCATCAATTGGAGAATGAACTCATATCCCTATGTCCAATTCATTTCAGAAACCTGCAATAATTCTTCACCAATTTCAAATCCCTCCTTGTTGATCTTAATTCATGTGGAGTCATGAAAGAGGAAGAACAACGCATCCTTTCAATTCTCTCGAAATTAGGCCCTAAATATTCTGTATTTGTGTTGTCTTTTCAAGCATCTAAATTGACTCAGGAAAAATGGAAAATGACTCCATTGAATGATTTCATTGCAACATTGAATCAAGAGAAAGCTAAGTTAGTCCAAATGGGTGCCATCAATCATTCCAAGAACCAAGCACTTGCAGCTACTAATGCTCCAAAGAGAAGTGGAAAATACAAGAAAAAAGGAACGGGTAAATTTCCTGAATCGAAGAAGGAGAGATCCACACAATCTTCAGATAACTCTTCTAAGCCTAAGGGTAAGAAGAAGAAAGAAATAACACTTTTCAGCTATTGTTCCAAATCTTTTCATCCCAAATAAAATTGCATGAGGAAGACTATCGATGAGATGGCTAAGCAATTGCAGCAACACAATCTCATGGTGCCCGAAAATGCAAAGAAGAAAGGTGATAACAGAATGGGAGGGAGAGCACGATATGGTCATTCTTTAATGGTTGTCACATACAATCCATCATCTTGGATCCTTGATTCAGGTGCATCGAACCATATGGCTTCATCAAAAGATGAATTTTCCTCCATCGAAGAAAGCACCAGATCCCCAATTTACTTGGGAGATGCCACACTCGAAAAGGTGTGCGGAGAAGGAATTGTTGATCTTGAAGGGGGATGCTTCACAAATGTGCTTCATGTTCCCTCGCTGTCTACAAATATTCTCTCGATATATCATATCACTCATTCCATCTCTATAAGGAAGGTGGATTTCACTCCAGACTCCACAGTGATTACCGACATTTCCACAGGCTCACAGCTTGCACATGGAATTGCAGATCACGGTTCTCGTTTGTATTTCTTCTCCCACTTTGTTCCTAAATATACTAGAATTGTATTTCTGTCACAATATAATGATATCAGCAGGTTATGGCATGAAATATTTGGCCATCTAAACTATAAGTACTTGCATCAACTCAACAAGTAAAACATGGTAGAAGGATTGCCAGCTATTAAATTCACAAGCGGTGTATGTCAAGGATGCATTCTTGGCAAGCATCCAGAGAAAAAGTTTGACAAAGGGAAGGCACAGAGAGATTCTTCACCTCTTGGTATGATTCACAATGACATCACAGGTCCATTCCCACAGCCTTCAATCAGTAAGGCTTGATATGTACTCACCTTCATAGATGATTTCTCTCACTTTACTTGGGTATTTTTTTTGAAATTAAAATCGGAAGTATTTGAATGCCTTCTAGAATTTAAAGCACTTGCTGAGAATGAGTCTGGGTGTAAGATTAAGATACTCCGTACTGATAATGGGGGGGAGTATGTCAACAAATATGTGCAACAACTTTGTATTGATGCAGGTATACAACTACAACACACAGTGCCATATACACCACAGCAGAATGGTGTTGCGGAGAGGAAAAACCGGTCCTTAAAAGAGATGGCCAATTGTATGCTATAGTCAAAATCATTAGCTCCCAAGATATGGTATGAAGCTATTAATTTTGCAACATACATTCATAACCGAGTTCCTCACAAATCACTCAAAGGCACCACTCCTTTTGAATGTTGGACCGGTAAGAAACCGAAAGTGTTTCACTTTCGTATTTTTGGTTCACGAGCATGGGCTCACACTCCGACAGATAAGAGGAAGGATTTGGAGACTCAAAGTGTTGAATGCATATTTTTTGGATATCCTAAAGGTGTAAAAATATAGATTGTTGGACTGTCATACTGAAAAGTTCATTCTAGCTCGAAGTGTGAAGTTTGAAGAAGAATCACTGTATGATTTTTCAGAAGACCCTGCCGAGGAACCGCTTGTTGTCACTGATAAGGAGGAGTCAGAAACTTCTTCGAGAACTTCAAATCATCCATCAGAGCATCCTTTTGGGTATTATATAGAGGATGAGGAGAATTTCATGGCTGCTCCAAATCAGTTTCCAACTTGGGCAGAGAAAACCCTGCAAGATGCGGGTGAACTAGTAGGTGATCCTGCAGATACAAGAAGAACTAGATCACAGTTTTTTGGGGCTCCTCAAGCCCTGACTACCACATAACCTTTGCTTCCCATAAATTTCTATATGACACTTGGTTCAGATCCAAATTCACACTATGAGGCTACTGGAAACCTACCTTGGGAGGCTACCATGGATGAAGAGTACTCTGCCCTTATGGACAACAACACATGGGACTTGGTTCCACTTCTGAAAGGAAAAAATCTTGTTCGATGCCTATGGATATATCGAACAAATATTGTTGTATATGGTGAGATAAGAAAGTAAAAATATCGACTTGTCACAAAAGGATACTCACAGGTACATGGCATAGACTACAGAAAGACATTTGCACCTGTTGCAAAAATGGACTCCATTCGACTAGTTTTGGATATTGTCGCTTCTCGCAGATGGGAAGTTCATCACATGCATTACATCCATGAGATGATCCATGATAGAGTCATTTCACTGCAGTACTACCCCATAGAGCAGCAGGTTGCAGATATCTTCACCAATTCCTTCACTGAAAAGAAATTTTCAGAACTGAGAGCTATGCTTGGAGTGGTGGAGACAACTGAGTAGGTCACTTTTGGCCACTCAACATTTTTTTTCCTCTTTTTTTTTTTTNGGGGGGGGTTTCCCACTAGGTTTTCCCTCTTTCCTCTTTTCATGAGGAGTTATTTTATGTAATGAGTACCTAAAATGGCCAAGTTTTTGGGACTCAGAATTTTTGTCATTATAGTTAGGCTTAAGGGGGGGTGTTGGAGCATAACCCTAACTTACATTAGTTTATACCTAGACTAGACTCCTAGATCTTGGTTAATACATTCATTTACACTTTATTTCACCTAATTTGGCCACATAGAGAAGAAGGGCACCTCATCCCTAGATTTTAGGGAAAACTACTAATTTTAAATCAAGACTCAAGTCTCGGTTCTTGATTTTCTCGATTTATTCTTGATTTTCTTGATTTATTCATGATTTATTCCAACTCCCCCATGCTGGAAATTCTATATATTCACCTCCTCTCTTCTTTTTGAGGATGTTTTCTCATGTATATTCATTTTTTATTAATATAATTCTCTGATTTATGGAGCAAAAAAATTCTCTCATCTCTTGAATATCAGCAAATTGTTTGTGTTCAATTTAACTAGAATTCTAGATCTATCGGGGTTTCTGTAGGAATTATACATCAATGGACAAAGATAAAAAAATTTAAATGGATGATCCTACAGAAGAAAATATTGACCTTGGAGAATGTAGAAAAAAGAGGCTTCTATATACCCTCAATATCCCACTTTTGTGAATCCTGGGAGGAAAAAACATACCATCTTCTGGATGAGTGCACCTACACAACCAATATCTAGAACTGGTTAGCAATGGTGTTTCACCAAATATATAGGGTAAAGGGATATATTAGAGCTACTCTAAGGAATTGGAAGGACCACTACAGTGAAAAGGAAGTGGTTAACTTATGTTGGGGGATAACGCCGGGGATGGTCATCTTGTCAATTTGGAAAGAAAGAAATAGAATACTGTTTAGGAATGAAATTCACCCGATCTCTAAGATCGAGAACTCTATCAAAACAAAAATAAGGGAGACAATGCAGAGCATAAAATTCACGTGTCAAAAAACCCCAAAGTCTCCCCAAGACCTTACAATTATGCATTGGTTACAATTGAAATATTGGAGCCTTAATTTACCTACCCCTCATGACCTTCATATTATTAGCGATGTCAAGACCTGGACCCTGCCTCAGACAGGCTTCCTAAAATTGAATTTCGATGGTACTTCCAAAGGCAACCCAGGAAAGGTAGGAGCGGGGGGAGTGATCAAGGACAGTGGGAGGAAAATCATTTGCTTGTATTCAGCTAGCATAGGCAACACTACAAACAATGCAGTGGAGTTTGGATCTTTGGAACGGGGTCTATAAATTTTGATTATAGAAGGCCAAACAAATGTCATAGTTGAGGGAGACTCGACTCTGGTAATCAACATAGAAAAAGGACTTCAGTGTGGAACCAACATTGGTAAGGTGATAAGACCGTGGAGTCTAACACAAACTCTACAAATAATTTTGAAGAACTTACAAACCATATTCATGATTGAATTCAGATGGATAAGAAGGTCAGAAAATGCATTGGTGGACATGTTAGCAAATGAGTGATTGATTCGGGTGGAAAATATGTTGGACGAGACTTGGAACAAAATTCCTAGGGGACAACTCAAATCTGACTACGAGCACCTAATGGATCTAGATCATAGGGGAAGCTTACAGAATGGCAGTCACATCAAGGCTTACACAGGGAATTCTGACCCAATGTGGGACCCATGCGAGATATGAGTATCCTAACACTTGGCCCTTAACTCTTATGTAGAGACTAGATAGGAAGGAGCAGGTAATGCAGGTGGATGTACAATCCAACAAAAAGGATATAGAGGATAGGTTGAGAGATATCTCGGGTCATATTCAAGGAAATCATGAGAAGAAAATGAAAGTAGAGATGGAGGATAACCCAGAGTGGATCTTGGCCCCTAGGATAAGGTACTTACCCAAAAAGACAAGATGCAGAGATGGAAGGAAAGGATACGAGGATTTGAGAGCCAAAGGGAGCATAATGGAAAGAAGTGCCTCACCAGGATATCAGTGCGTTCGTATTATCCACCTAATTGAAACATTATTAGGAGGTACAGGTGTCCGGGTGAGAAGTCGTTATAACCTAAATAATTGCAAGCATTTCCACACCTTGTTGGGATTATCCTCCCATGATAGTTACAATTCCAATATCCGCTTCGTTAAGGGGAGACATAGAGAGTGGATCCAAAAATGAGTTAGTAGTCAAGAGGAAGGTAAGAACAAGGCTATGGCATACATGAAACACATCATGATAAAGGGTAAACCCCTTGGGGAGGGAAAACCAGAAAGATTGAGGAAAATGACGAGGATAGAGAATGATGCAAGGGAAGAAGCGAGAATGTACCAAACTACATTCCCTCAGAAGCGAAAGAAGCGGTTGAAAGTTGGGATGAGGATATTAAGGTAGAGTGAGGAAGTAAGGAGATGGACAATATATCCCATGAGGTAGACTGGATTAGAGACACGAGGGCCACCTACACCAGGGAGACACTCTATCATAGAACTTTGGAAATGGTGTGGGTCACTAAGATGATAATAGGCAAGGTTAAGGCTGACCAATATGAGACTCGCAAGAAGGAACCATGGGAGACAAATTCTATGTTGGAAGTCATCCAATGTCGAGCGAGCAGGTTGGAGACCATTGTCAAACTGTTAGTGGAAATAGAGAAAAATAAACAGAGTAAACATGAGAGACTAGCTTCCCAGTTCCACTTGTACCTGAGGTATATCCACCATATGGACACAACAATGACTGAAATCCAAGGCATGCTAGCTTAGATTCGAAGGACCAGGACTACCTCCCCCAAAGAAGGCAGTAAAGGTCATATAGGCAAATTTATGGACCATTGCTAGGTTCTTTAACTTTGTTGTATTTCCTTTTAAAAAAATTATATTTCCCAAGTACAGGAAACTAAGCTAGGAGGTAGTAGGAAAGATGCCAATTTTTAGCTAGTTTAGATAGTCTTAGATTTGTATTAAGTTTAAATATTATTTGAAACAACAGTAAAAACATTGATTGGAAAGGGATGGTTTGGTTTCCTTTTTGGCAAACTAGTACCCCCATATTATGGGTCTTAATCCAGGAAAAAATAGTAATGTTTTTGGTTGGTCTAGTTTCCTATTGGAAGACCAACGACACCTTTTTTGTATGATATTACAAAAGTAATATAGTTTCCTATACTGATTTAAAGAAAAAAAAAAAAAAGGATTTGGATTTGAATTTACGTTGTGAATTTCTATGGTGAATTGAATTAATTTGAATTGATATGTGGAACTTCTGTCAAAATCGCTGATAAACCTAATTTAGTAAGAACCTGGAGTATCTATGTTTTTTTTTTCAAAAACCAAAAATTTTGGGATCAGGGAGGGGTTGTTAAAGCCTTTGAAACTCTATTTTTAAATTGTAGTGTGTTAGCCCCTTTTTCCTAAACCAGGTTATGCTTGTGACCAGGATATAGAACCTAGTGTTAGTCGAAAAGGGCATTATTCAGGGCTCCATAACTCCGATGCTCCGAAGTCTCCTTAAACTCAACACTTCTTTCCCCCCGAAATGCTAACCAACCGAATCTGGTCTTGATCTGAGTTGACTGACAGTCGTAGGTTATCCCTACCCAATTTATTTCTTAAATTTTACTAATCTAATCTAATGGCCGACGTATATTTTCCTTACACGATTTTCTACGGTGGAGATCCACTACGGAATTTCGACCTTCATGGTTTTCCCACTTCACATCTTGAGTCTATTTCATCGTATCACCAAAACAACGAAGGGATCAAATATCTGACGGCTTACACTCCCCTTAGATCGACAATTGTCGCCCAATCGAGAGTTCATAACTCTTGGAGTTCAACACCTTTTACAACAACAACTCCTTTCCCTTAGAGTGATGATCTGTCGAAACCTTTGAAAGACTAAGACTTGAAGATCTATGATCCTTGTTTGTTCGCTAGATCTACAGATCTCCTTTACTCCATAAGTTTGGAACTTCGAGGTCTTCGTAATCCTTAACATTTACCTCCTAACCTTGTTGAAGAGATGAATTCCGAATGACTAAGGGATCTACTTTTTCCACACTTCTCTCATATCTATGGTAATAAGAAACTTCGGGGCTTCGGGATTCGAGATTTTAGTTGTTGCAATGTTCGTTCCATATGAATTAGTGAAGGTCAAACCCACAGACATGATGGTCTTGGATTTACAGAAAACAACGGTCAGGATTAACTTCATAACTCCTGGAGTTCGAAACCTTTTACACCTTCATAACCTTCAACCACCACCTCCCGAATGGTCGGATTTCTGAATACTCGGATCTACGAACATGTGTACCCATCGTTGGACGACAAGGATTTACTTAGGAATTAGGGACTCCGAGAGTTCCTTCACCTTAAACCTACTAACTCTAGTTGTGATAGAGTCATGAATTATCGAACCATTGAATAATGTAGGCTCATATATCCAACAACCCATGATCGTTTGTCATATCTATGACTATCCTTCACTCCAAGACTTCTTAGCTTCATAGTTTTTCAACTCTTTTTGTTGTGAACTCAACTTCGCTGAATTGTCAAATTCTTATGGATCCAATGGCTAGTATTCACCCATCGATCTATGGTGTAGATATACCTCCCAATTTGAGCTTCGAGGCATAGTTGTTGGATTACTGAGAGGGAGGCTGAATCAGTAATAGCTTAATTATAATCCTTTTTCTCCAAATAATCTAAGTGTTATATCAATGTATAATTATTATCCAATAATGAGCAATAAGAAATGAACAATCACATACATACACAGTAAACCAGTGTTTTACATGGAAACCCAAATTAGGAGAAAACCACAAAATGTTTTTTCTTATATGTCTTGAAGATATACATTCATTGGAAGCACCACCTTCCTTTGTTTCCCAGCTGCAACTGGAAGGAGGCTCCAACCCCCTAGTTTCTCAGGATACAACCTGAGGGAAGCTCCAAATCCCCAATTCTTTGGATATAACCAGAAGGAGGCTACAACCCCCTAAGTTATCTAGCTACAACCGGAAGGTGGCTACAACCACTTGTCCTTTCCCCGTCCAATCGACCCGAAGTAAAAGTAGAATGATGGAACCATTGTCACACTATCACTGTGAGATATACCATTGTAAACATGTACCAATAAACCCGAACCATGCATCAACCATGCATCAACCTGTACCTAAACCTGTAATCAACATGTACCATAAACAAGTGCATCAACCATGCACCAACCTGTACCAAAGAATATGTAATCAACCTATACCATAAAAAAGTGCATCAACCATGCACCAACCTGCACCAAACAATCTGTAATCAACATGTACCATAAAAAAGTACAACCAACCATGTACCAAGTATGTACCAATCATGTGTAAAGTATTCATCAACTATGACTCATCAATATGTACCAACATCATCAACTATACACCTCATGTATGTGCCAACTCATCAACTACTTGTCTCAAGCATGTACCCAACTTGTACCTCAACCAAAATCCCTCATCAATTTCATCATCCAAATATGATTTGTAACTCTATAATAGACCTGGTGTATATGATCACATACCTTCAAACCTTTCTTAACTTTAACAACAAGAGACTAGTATTTTCATCAAGCATTTCTTTAGTCTCATGAGACTAGTTTTGGATTAGTCAACAACCCTAACTTGAAATAATCATAACTTTGTACCTGTAACGAATAAATATCTGAAACTGATACACAATTTTTTTCAATGTGTTTATGCAATTCTTCCATGTTTCACTAGTTGGAACCTCTCAAAAAGGGAGTTATGGAAAAAATGGCACACCTTGCTGAATTCTGGCTTATTCTAGAGAGCGACCTTGTAGAGCATGCCTCGCACAGAATAATTGTTGAATTGATATGAAAATGTTACACAACATACTAACGACTATACTCTAACCAAAACATTTGGTCTTACTGAATTTGGATCTATTATGAAGACGTTATGGTGTTTTTAGCCGAAACACCTTAGAAAACATCATCAAAAGAATTTATTCTTCCTTGAATTCTAACCTTCTTTTCTTCACATTCCTCAGAAATTCGTCTTAGATATCGTTTGGTTACCTTAGAAACCTATAGGTATTCAATATTCTCAAGTTTTATTCAAATGAGAGAGACTTGCCTCTTATTTATATTCTCCAAGTAGCTTCCTTAAAAACATCTTCTAGGTCACTTTGCCCACTTTCCTTATTTTAGGGTTAACCCACTTCTAATTTCTCCATTAAATTTATTATTTAAATAATTTATTTTGTATTCACTTTGAATTATAGTATACTCATCACTTCAATTTATTATTTACCTTCTAAAATCTCTTAAACCACTTTGACTACTTTGACCTTTTGGGGCTTCAAGCCAACATATGAGGGTCCTCCAACTTCGTAAGGCCATAACTCTCAAACCGTGAGGAGTTATGTGTCATTCCACATACCACCAGAAATGGAATGACATGTAATATCCATATAGAATAGTATTACCTACAAATATATCAAAACTCATACCATTATCCATCAAACAAAATTGGGTCCATTACCCAAACCTGGGCTCTCCAATTTCACATGGCCATAACTCTCTAACCGTGAGGAGTTATGTGACATTCCACATACCACCAGAAATGGTGTGACAAGAAATATGCATCTAGGATAGTTTCACTGAAAAATTCATTGTCCTTCATCTCATCATTCCACTATTAAGCAAGGGTTCTCTCACTCTGGAAAGCATCTTCTCATGAGGGCTTTCACCATAAGGGGACCACTTTGGAGTTCATCCATCTTTACTTCTTATCAACCATGACAAGACAATAACAAGTCATATTTACATTAAACAAACTTAGGTTCATTACCCAAATCTATGTGCTATGGGGATTTCTTCAAGGGTTGACATCAATGACAACCAACCTTAATCAACAATCTCCCCCCTTTGACATTGATGGAAACACTCAGATGCAACGCTGAAATCATATCACTCATGCTCCCCCTGGAACCATGTCTTTGTTCTCTGCATATGATAATCTCTCCCCCTTTGTCATCAATGGAAAATGTATCTTTCCATCCAGGGCTTCTCCCCCTAACTGAACTGTCCTCTTATGGTGCTTCCTCATGTAAATCTAAGACATATAAGATAAGCATTCTAAAAGAATTCATTTTGGAGTAGAAATAAATCCAAGTCTCTAGCGAAGATATTCAAAGGCTTCCCGTGGAAGTGGTTTTGTGAAGATGTCTTCCACTTGTTCTTTTGTGCCCACATACTCAACTCTAATGTTATTTTCTGCAACCTACTCCCATAGAAAGTGATACTTGATTGGAATGTGATTCGTCTTGGACTGCATCATGGGGTTCTTTGAGATACTGATGGCTCTTGTATTATCACAATAGATTGGAATGGGCTCATCATACTCAACCTTCAATGTCTCTTCAAAGTCGATTCCTTCAATCTGTGCATATCCTTTACATACCAATCTAGCTTTGTTCCTTGTAACCTGTCCATATTCATTCAATTTATTCCTAAAGACCCACTTTGTGCTGATCACATTCTTATTATTTGGTCTTGGAACCAGTTCCCAAGTGTCATTTTTCTCTATTTGATCCAATTATTCATTCATGGCCTTATTCCAAAATTCATCTTTGTTGGCTTCTTCAAAACAGTTTGGTTCAATTGTAGATAAGAGTGCTAGGTGTAATTTGTTCTGGTGAAAGAATTTTTCTTCTAGTCTCAACTCCTAAATATTTGTTTCCAATAATCTGATCTAAAGGATGATTCTTTTATACTCGTTTGCTAGGTGTCTTTGGAGATACTTGTTGAACTTGGTCTTATGTTTCTGTCGGATTCTCTTCATCTTCCTCTTCTACTTCATCTTATGCTTCTTCTTCGAAAATTTGTTCCATTGATTTGTTTTCTTCTTCCTTTGATTCTGGTCTACTTGTTTCATCAATTGTTACATTGATGCTTTCCACAACTTTGTTCAATCTTAGATTGTAACACTTGTATGCTTTCCTTGTACTTGAGTAACCAACAAGTACTCCTTTTTCCACACGAGAGTCAAACTTTCCCATTCTGCCATCTTCTCTTTTGTGAATCGAAAGTAACTTTATGGCCTTGGTAACACATTTGACTCACACTTAGAAGATTATGTTTCATATCTTCTACCAATAGAACATTTTGTGCCTTTTCATTCTTGTTCCCAATTTGGATTGTTCCTTCTCCAATGATTTTGGTTGAATTATAATTTCTGAAGGAGATTGATCCATTTATTTCCTTTCGCAATGTAAGAAATTTGTCTCTATCACCTGTCATGTGTTTTGAACACCCACTGTAAACATACCAACCATGTTTCTTCTTCTTATCTTGTAGAACAACTGTGCATTCTTCATTGCTATACTGATCTTGCTTTCTTATCCATGTCGTTTTCTGAGGTTCTTGTCTGTGACTGTTGTTATTCTTTTGAGGTTCTTTAGGAGGCACTGTCATTCTCCAATCTTTGGCCACGTGTCCAAAACTGTTACATTTGTAACATTCCACTTTAATGCTCAAAGATTAAAACATGTTATAACTTCTTCTTTGTATTTCACTAGGTCTTCTTGAATAACCGCTTTGTGTATGACTCTCAAAGTTGTTATTGTTCCTGTTGTTAGATCTGCAATTCACAACTTTATGTCCAAAATAATTATATGCATAACATAAACCAAAAAATATAGTTTGATACCTGAGAATTGAATATCTTCTGAAAGGAGGTTCTCTTATGAATCATTCTTCTTCTAGAGGCCCATCTGTCTGTTGTTGATTCTGAAATCTAAATCTTCTTAGTGGAGGAGTGTCCCTGTAATCTTCCTTGTATATTTTCCTATCCCCTTTGATTGTTTCTACATAGATTTTTGGATTTGTTTCTTGCTCTGTTGTTTTGGAGCTTGATCCCTTTTTTCTCTGATTGTATCCAAGTCTAGACTTGTCAAGATGATATTTTTGACTATTGATAATGTCATCCAGAACTTTTGAGGTATTCTGCATATTTTTATTTTGAATATCTTTTCTTAGTGTGACAATCTCTGCTTCCAAGTTTCCAATGATCTTGTCCTTTTCTTCTAATTTTTCTTTGAGAGCTTCTTCAATTCTTTTATATTCTTCTATTTGAACCTTCAATTTTGTGATCATTTATTCTAGTTCTCGAGTGTCATTTTTCTTGTCTAGTTCTGCTTGTAGTTTCTTGTTTGTCTTCTTTTCTCTTCTGATAACTTCTATGGCACACATTTATTCTTCTCGATAGTCAACTTTTTCCTCTTCAATTTGTTCTTTGACTTCTTCATATCCTTCTTCGGCTTCTTCATATTCTTCTTCGGAGTATTCTTTGTCAGAGTCTTTTACTGCCATGAATAGAACTCTTCCTGTCTCACTGTCACTGACTTCATCTTCATCTGATGATGAGTTGTCTTCTTTGGTGCATAAGATTTTCTTGAAAACTTTCTTTGTAGTTCTTTTGCCTTTATATGTGTGTTTTCCTTTTGATTAAACTTCATCATTTCTATTTTTCTTATGAGGACATTTGTTAGAAAAATGACCAATAGCATCACAATTAAAACAAATTAAAGGAAGCTTACCTCTATACCTACCGTTGGTTCCCTTGTTCAGTATTTTAACGAAGTTGACCACTTCTTCATCATCTTCTGAGATGTCACTGCTATTTCTATATTCTTCTTGTTGTTGTTTCTTTTGCTTTGATCTTTTGGATGCTTTGAAGGCTACTTCTTTAACATCTGGATTTTCCTGTTCAGTTCTCATTTCATATGCTATGAATATTCCATGTAGTTCTTCCATGGTTATTGAGTTTAGATCCGATCTTTTTTCTAGTGCTGATATCTTAGAGTTGAATCTCATAGGAAGAGATCTTAGTACCTTTTGAACAATTACAGATTCTTCGATTTCTTCTCCCAATCCCATGATTGCATTCACTGTTTCATCAACTCGTAAGAAGTAGGATGCAATATTTTCATATTCCTTCATATTTAGTTGTTCGAACTAACCTCTATAAGTTTGAAGCTTTGCTGCTTTGACCTTTGTATCTCCTTCATAAATATTTAGAAGCTTGTCCCAAATATCTTTAGTAGATTTACAATGTGCAACTTTGGTGAATATTGTATCACTAAGACCATTCAAAAGTGCATTTTTGGCTTTGGAATTATTCTCACCAAGTTTCACTGCTTTGTCAATTATTGGTGGAACTGTTGGTGTTGTGTATCCATCTACAATTGATTTCCAAACTTGAAATACCTGTGCCTGTATATATGTCTTCATCCTTATGGTCCAAAAAGAATACTTATGTCCATCAAACTGTGGTATTCCATTTTTGTACAAGTTGTTGCTCTCCATGATCTACCTTTCAGTGGTTAAACTGATTTCTGAAGGAACCTACTCTGATACCAATTGTTGGATTACTGAGAGGGGGGGTGAATCAGTAATAGCGTAATTATAATCCTTTTTCTCCAAATAATCCAAGTGTTATATCAATGTAGAATTATTATCCAATAATGAGCAATAAGAAATGAACAATCACATACATACACAGTACACTAGTGTTTTACGTGGAAACCCAAATTAGGAGAAAACCACAGAATGATTTTTTTTATATGTCTTAAATAATTACATTCATTGGAAGCACCAACTTCCTTTGTTTTCCAGCTACAACTCGAAGGAGGCTCCAACCCCGTAGTTTCTCAGGCTACAACCTAAGGGAAGCTCCAACTCCCCAATTCTCTGGATACAACCAGAAGGAGGCTAAAACCCCCTAAGTTATCTGGCTACAACCGGAAGGTGGCTACAACCACTTATCCTTGCCCCGTCCAACTACCCTGAAGTAAAAGTAGAATGATGGAACCACTGTCACACTATCACTCTAAGATATACCACTGTAAACATGTACCAATAAACCTGAACCATGCATCAACCTATACCTCAACCTGTAATCAACATGTAGCATAAACAAGTGCATCAACCATGCACCAACCTATACCATAAAAAAGTGCATCAACCATGCACCAACCTGTACCAAACAATCTGTAATCAACCTGTACCATAAACAAGTGAAACCAACCATGTACCAAGTATGTACCAATCATGTGTCAAGTAATCATCAACTATGACTCATCAATATGTACCAACATCATCAGCTATGACTCATCAATATGTACCAACATCATCAACTATTGTTACACATCAAAATTACCCACTTCAATAGTGTCTCCAGTGTCTTCATTACAAGTTGTGTAAGTGTCGCATCTTGTCCGCAAGTGTCGCATCTTGACCACAAGTGTCGCAAGTGTCAAAAACATCATACTACCATATTTCCTATCTTGTTCCTCTAATGACATCACAGGGACACTTAAGACACCTCAAAGACTAGTTTTGAAGAAGAGAAATCAGTTGACAAGGAGTACAAACCTTTTGCAACTGAAAAAACCACTAAAATATCAAATTTGGAAGGCAACGCTCCCCTATGCACTTTCATGGAGTGTTAACGCTCCCTGGGCTTCTTTGGGGAGTTATACAACTCTCTGTGGCCCTTTTTGGGGGAGCTCTACCCTTTCTGAGCGAATTTTGGTTTGTTGAGACAAATCAGAGAAGAATCCCCTCAATTTCTGAAGGTGGTTGGATTCATATAGAAGGTCAAGGCATGATATTAGGGAAGATCCACAACTGAAGGAGAATAATACTCAACTTATCCCAAATATATCTCAAATGGTTGGGCCTCTCCAAGGTTATATAAGGAGGTCTCTTCATGGTGAAAAGGGGGGACAGTTTAGAGGCATCAAACTTATGATCTCATAAGGGATATGAATAGTAAAGCATCATCATTCTATGTGTGGATTATTTGAGCAAGGGTCTAGACAAAGGGATCTTGGTGAATCTATTGCACCACATCCATGGCTGTAAGCAACACTTTGTTCTCATTAATATAAATTCATGCTTGGCCTATTTCTTTCAAGTTTATGTTTGTTCCACATGAACTAGTCTCTAGTAGATAGATATGTATTTGAGCTAATCTCAGTAGAATAGGAAGTTTGTTGTATCTTTTTTTGTTCTACAGGACCTATCAAGGAGCTTGGGATTGAATCTCAACTTGGACTTTTGTGAGGACAAATGCCATTTAAAAAGTTACACTTTTTTTCTTCCTCTTCATTCATTAGCTTAATTAGATCTAAAAGGATGTCAGTGTCCACAATGGAATTTTTTGTCTTGGTTTTAGGGATCTAGATACCAAGAGGGAATCCACTTGTTCGTAGGAGGATTCACCTGTAACAACTATACACCTCATGTATGTGCCAACTCATCAACTACTTGTCTCAAACATGTACCCAACTTATACCTCAACCAAAATCCCTCATCAATTTCATCATCCAAATATTATTTGTAACTCTGTAATAGACCTAGTGTATATGATCACATACTTGCAAACCTTCCTCAACTTTAAAAACAAGAGACTAGCATTTTCATCAAACGTTTCTTTAGTCTCACAAGACTAGTTTTGGATTAGTCAACAACCCTAACTTGAAATAATCATAACTTTGTACCTGTAATGAATAAAGATATGAAATGAGTATACAATGTTCTTCAGTTTTTTTTATGAAATTCCTCCAGGTTTCACTACTTGGAACCTCTCATAAAAGGAGTTATGGAAAAAATGACACACCTTGTTGAATTCTGGCTTATTCTAGAGAGCGACCTTGTCGAGAATACCCCGCACAGAATAATTGTTGAATTGATCTGAAACTATTACAAAGAATACTGACGACTATACTCTAACCAACACATTTGATCTTACTGAATTTGGATCTGTTATGAAGAAGTTATGACGTTTTTACCCGAAACACTTTAGAAAGCATCATCAAAAGAATTTATCCTTCCTTGAATTTCGACCTTCTTTTCTTCACTTTCCTAAGAAATTCGGCTTATATATCCTTTGGTTACCTCATAAACCTATAGGTATTCAATATTTTCAAGTTTGATTCAAATGAGACAGCCTTGTCTCTTATTTATACTCTCCAAGTAACTTCCTTAAAAACATCTTCTAGGTCACTTTGCCCACTTTCCTTATTTTAGGGTTAACCCACTTCTAATTTCTCCATTAAATTTATTATTTAAATAATTTATTTTGTATTCACTTTGAATTATAGTACACTCATCACTTCACTTTATTATTTACCTTCTAAAATCTCTTAAACCACTTTGACTACTTTGACCTTTTGGGGCTTCAAGCCAACATATGAGGGTCCTCCAACTTCGTAAGGCCATAACTTTGTTTCACTATTTAAGTTTATTGCCTTGATTTTTCTGAAATCACTTCATATCCCTCAATTGAATAAGATGATGAATTGTTGTAATAATACACATTGGGCATTATTAAATGGTGATCATGTGACTATATTTTTCTCCATTGAAGAAAATATAACTAAGTATGATGGTAACTTAAGTGATGTTTGGTTTGGACTGAAAATGTGGGAATTAGATACCTCCTTTCTCCTCAGAACAGACGCTAGTCCTGAGACCTTAAGTGGTCAAAATCAATCGGAAGAATCCTGGACTTGAGAATTTATTATGTGTCTTGGAGGTCCTAACCTTGCAGGTAGATTGGATGGGTAGATATTGTTGATTTCCTTGTATGATGATTTATTCGGTTAGAAGAAATGATGTTGTGTGATGCAACTGGTCGTGGTTGATCTTGAAGGATCGTGATGTTTTACTCTTTTTGTAGGTGATAATTATGGGATATGGAATATCGTTAATACCTTGACATTGCATCCATCTCTAGTCGTGCATTGAGATGAATGAATTAGACTATGTATGATTGAAGTATGTTGATATCATGTTTAACTTGTTCTAGTGATTTTTTCTTTATGTATTAAAGTTTAAAAAGAAAAAAAAAATCTCTTACGGTTATCAATTGGTTATGACATAACAGAGGGGTTGTTACATATGGTATCATATTTGATTCAATCGTGCAACATTTGACCATTACACCATCCACTGTGTTAAACGAAATGATTGAATTAGATCGCTAATAAAAATATGAAATTTCTCATGCAGGTAATCATGGTTAGAGGATGTAGGGGAAGTAGATGACGGGGTGCTAGAGGAAGAGGTGTGACACCTCCGATAGCATCCACGCCCAAAATGTATAAATCCTAGGAAGAGGAGTAGAATGTTGAGCAAGAGCATATTGTTTTGGGATATGTAGTAAGTATGATGAGATCCTTCCAGAGAATGTCAAAGGTGTTGATCAACCACCTCAATAGAGATTAGTTCAGAGCATATGTACCCAATGAGGGTTCACAATGTGACCTAGTTGGTAGTAGTAGCATACACCAAGAACTCAAGAAGGTGAAATTTCTTGAGTTTTGGGCTGCCTCAGATGACTTAGCCACCGAATCATGGTTGGAGAACATGGTCATTGTTGTAAATGTTTAACAGGTAGCATATGCTTGTCATTGATGGCAAGTACAACAATGAATATTGCATGAATACAGGAAGAATGTAACAGACGGGCACCAGACGTATTTTGGGAAGAAGCTGCAGAGTAACCTCGATGAAGCTGCAGAGAAACCTCGATAAGATCAGAAGAGATAGTGCAGAGGATGTTTAGTATGTTTTACAAGCAGCGTAATCTTGTCATTGATGGCAAGTACAAAAGTAATGATGGCTTGAGTACAGCAGCGATGATCAGCAGGCAAAGAGAAGATAAGGCCAGGAATATCGAATGATTGAAGGCCCGAGAAGCATTTCTAATCGTTGGATCCCATCCAAAATTCCCGACAGCATGAGGGTCGTCAAATATGAAGAAAGACAAGAAGAGGGCACTGAAGAGGAGAATATATCTCAGGCGTTAGATCTGAGCGCAGGATCCGACCACCGTTGGATCGGGGAAAACTTGCACGGTGTTTAAAGTGAAAGGAGAAAATGGGCTCACAAAATCCTGAAAGTAGGAGGACCGTCCATCTCAAGGGGTTATGTGGACCGTTGATTCGACTCCTTGTCGGGGTTTTGAGGATCGCGAGTTGAAGAAGTCAAAGAATAATAACCACAGGACTCGCGAAATCGCGATATGCGATACCCCGATATAATCTCGACCATTGGATCGAGGATAAATATGGACCGTTGATCCCAGTCCTTGTCGGAATTTCAGGGATCGAGAGTTGGACATGTCAAAGTTTATTAACATCAGGTACCCCGAAATCACGATGTGTGAAATCCCAACTGAACCTGAACCGTCAGATCAAGATGTGATCTAGACCGTCGACCCAACTCACGACAACAGACCACGTCAGCTAGGGACACGTGGCACAATCAGGTAATGACAAGTGCCAGACTGATTCAACATTTCAGGCACATGTAAGTCATGAATCAGAGTGACACGTGGCAGTATTCAACACGTGTCAATCCACGTGTGATGTCAGCAGATGCACACCATATCAGAGTTTTGTGGATCGCGACATCAAGAGGAATAGAAAACAAGGCAACAAGAATGCTTAAATCGCGATATGCGATATGGTGATTCGATCACAGCCGTTAAATCAAGATTGGATCTGGACCGTTGATGTAACTCCATATCGGAGTTTCGGGGATCGCGACTTGGGGAGGCAAAGAACCCAGTGCATCAAGAATGTCGATTTCACGATATGAGAAATTGCGATGCAATTGCAGCCGTAGAATCAAGCTCAGATCTGGACCGTTGATCTAACTCCATATCGGAGTTTCGGGGATCGCAACTTGGAGATGTCAAAGAAACAATGCAACAAGAATGTCGATTTCGCGATATGTGAAATTGCGATTTAATCGCAGCCACTGAATAGAGATCATATCTGGACCGTTGATTTAACTCCTTATCGGAGTTTCATGAATCGGGACTTTGAAGTGACAAAAACACTTGAACACAAGAATGCGGAAATCGCGATATGCGATATGGCGATTCAATCACAGTCGTTGAGTCACGATCATATCTGGATCGTTGATCCAAATCCTTATCGGAGTTTCGCAAATCGCGAATTCAAAAGGAAAAGAAACAAATGCAACAAGAATCCTGGTTTCGCGATATGTGGTATCACGATTCAATCGAAACCATTGAATCGAGAATGAATCTGGACCATTGGTTCAACTCCGTGTCGGAGTTTCGTGAATCGCAATATGGAGAGACAAAAGAAACAAATCCACTTGAATTACGAATTTGTGATATGCGAAATCGTGAAAGCGCCTTATGCATAAGGTTGTGGTCACAGCCCTTGGTCACGGGAAGAGAAGGAGTCAGTCCAGATAAGCTCCATATCGGAGTTTCGGGGATCGCGACTTCGAGGAGAAAAAACACAAATGCCTAAATGTCGAAACCCGATTTAAAGGCAAAATTAATAAAGCTCATCCAACTGCATAGATTAACCTGAAGAAGATCTAAGGGCTACTGTTGCACGACATAGTGTAACTGCTAGAAACCATTAATGGATTCTACCAGAGGATGCGAAGAGACTTCTGTGTGATTTCCATAGGAGCTGAAGAGTTACAAGGAATCTGCCAGTGGAATGAAGATGATTTGTGCAGGAAATTGACAGCTGGATGAGGGTTGGATCCTGTAACTGAAATAGAGAAGGTGAGCTCGAATTTCATAGAGAAGACGAAGAGTCTCAAACTGCCAGAGAGGCTGAGGAATCTCAGCATAACACACAGTGATGCTGAACGCGTGGTTGAACTGCTAGAGAAGTTGAAGAGTCGCGATGATGATCACGCAGAGCACTCGAGAGGTGGAGGAATTTGGCACAGAGTGAGCATGCAGAGGCATTGCGAATATTGCATGCACAAAGACAATAGAGACTATAAGAATGCGGAATAAAGAAGAGAAATTGTTGTTGTCTCTGTGTAGGAGAATTTAGGGGTGTGCAAGGAGGCAGAGCGCAGGAGAAGAAAATGCACAGTAGAGGAATGTTGCATTGAAAGGATATGGCGCAGAGAGCATAAAATGGAGAATAACAGAAAGTGCAAGGGGTGTGCAGAAGAAACTGATGCAGACAGGGCAGAGCAGTGTAACAGAACAACGAAAAGGCTGGTAAGCCATTGAATAACTTTATTTCGCTATAATGAGTTGTAGTAACAAATATTGATATTTAAGGGTGGTTGGGAGGTGCTCGGGAGGACTATTGTCCTTAGAAGTTCAAGTGGGTGCTTGAACATAGGGAGTTGTAGCTTCCATCTGGTTGTAGCCAGAGAAACCAGGGTGGCAGGGTGGTGCAAGGGAGAACTCTTTTTCTCTGTTATACAAGTTGGTGCCTGTATAATTGGAAGTTGGTGCTTCCATCCAGTTGGTGCTGGAAACACTCAGGGAGTTGGTGCTTCCTTCTAGTTGGTGCTATAGAAACCAGGAAGTTGGTGCTTCCTTCTAGTGGGTGCTAGAGAAAACAGAGAGTTGGTGCTCTCATCAAGTAGAAGCTTGCAAAACTAAGGTTGTAGCCTCATTATGAGTTGGTTCTCATATGTATGATAATGTAAAGAATGTAACTATTACTTATCATATAAAGAAAAAGAGGTTTTTACCCTGTATGGGTTTCCTCGGGAAATATCTGTCTCTGTGTTTCTCATATATGTGTGACTGATGCTGAATGTGCCATTGTTTATTTCCCTGCATTAATGTGATCATCATTCAGTGTTTCTGCAAAGAGTTTAAAAAGAAGCATAATTGTTTAAGCACAGTAACAACTGATTCACCCCCCCCCCTCTCAGTTGTCCAACAGTGATGTGCTTCGCACTTCATGATTACACCTCCAACATCAAATTACACATGGTGGTCTTTCAGCTGCAGGGGAGTTCTCTTCTATGGTGGGATGTGCTCCTACCTCGACTAAACATGGTCGCTGAAGATGTGTCGTGGGAAATTTTCGAAGAACGGTTCTGGGAGAGGTATTTTTTTGAAGAATTCATTAAGTGTCAGCTTAATGAGTTCAACACCTTATGACAGGGTAGTCGTACAGTGCCAGAGTATGAGGCTATATTCATGGAGCTACTTAGGTATGCTCCACATCTGAACACGAATAATTTGAATATCAACAAGTTCATGTTTGTCCTTAACTCCAACATTCGTGCGAAGGTGAGGATCTTAATTCCTTAGAATTTGCATGATGTGGTTCAGAAGGCCCTCATAGCTGAGGAAGAGATGAATGGTGGGGGTCATGGTTGGAATCCATCTAGATAGGCTGGAAAAACTTTATCAGCAGAGCAACAACATTAGGCACCATCCAGACATATTGCAAGGCATCAAGTTACACATAGAGGACCGGTGTTTACAACACCACTATGACAAACTCCTTAGTAGAGAACTCCTTATAGTGTTCCACAAAAACAACAACATCGACCATAACATCAGTTTGGTCCTATTCAATAGAACATACCGGGATCATAGGCTGTTATACCAGCAACGTCTACTTTGGGGACCGGGAGCAGCGAATCGAAGACTAGATACTGGACATGTGGTGAGCCACATTACCAGCAAGACTGTCCAATTGAGAAGGCCAAAGCGGTCGGATCATTATGACCCACTACCATTGGATATTTGGGAAATTCCCACAAGATACATACAGTGATGAACAACCATAAGGTTGAGCATCAGTCCACTGTGCTAGAGATGTCAGGTATGATCACACACCAAAACTATAGTGTATTGATAGATCTAAGTGATACAGAGAGCTTCATCTCTAGTGTAGCGCTGAAAAGAATTAAGGTAAAGACAATAGAGCATGATGAGTTCAAGTACGTAGAAATTTCATCGGGTGCCAAACAGAAGGTGGGAGGAAAGGTTACAGGTTGTAGCCTTAATTGGGATATTTTGTGACAAAAGTAGATCTTTATGTCACAATACTAGGATCTTATGACATAGTGATTGGCATGGATTGGTTCGAATCCCATGATGCGATACTTAACTGTAAGAGGAAACGGTTAAGTTTGATGGATGATTTGGGACAAAGTACAATGATTGTAGGAAGAAACCAGGGAGTGTCCTTTGTTGGTTGTGGAGCCTGATTATCTTCCTGATTTAGAGGTCTTTTACTTTTAGCCATGTTTATACCCCATGAAGTATTTACACCCCAGAAGTATGTACACTCTTCCACGCGGGGGAGTGCAGAGGTGGGGTACCCCCTCTGCGGGGTCTGGGGGGGCTATTCCCCCAGTTGGGGGGTCTGGGGGCAAGCGGGCCCCCAGCGGGAATTCGGGGGCGAAGCCCCCAAAGCAAAAATTGCCTTGTAAAAGTATATTGTAATTTCATTGTAAATATGGACCATTCATTATAAGGTCGCAGATCTAACGATAGAGATTATGTTAGGGTTTTTTGCGCTAGAAGGCGACCCTCTTTTATGAGGGAAATGTATTGCGGCTATGTAGGTTGGCAAGTATTGTATTCTGAGAGAGGAGACTGTGAGAGAAAGAAGAGGAAGTTACAGTGGGTATTGCTGTAGGTTGTATCCCTTCATTTTGTTGGATAATAATAAAGAAAGGACCTGGCAATTTCTCTGGTGGACGTAGCCCACACTGGGTGAACCACGTAAATATGTGTCTCTCTTGTATTGTGTATCTTCTGTGTTTTATTTCCACATTTGTTTTATTTTATTGCTCCGCGGTCTTGTTTTTCTAACAACTAGTATCAGAGTGTAAGGTAACTCGCAGGAAAAGAGGGTTCCTAGTTCGAGTGGGAGCAATGTCGGAAGATGGAAAGTTTAGGGTCGCAAAATTTAAGGGCCAAAACTACCAGTTATGGAAGATGAAGATGGAAGATTATTTATATCAAAAGGATCTATTCCTACCATTGAGCGGAGTAGCAAAGAAGCCGACGGCCATGAAGGACGAAGAATGGGAGATTCTTGACAGAAAGGCTCTAAGAACGATACGGCTGAGCCTGGCAGCGTCGGTGGATTTCAATATCTCGAAAGAAAAGACAACGAAGGGTTTGATGGACGCATTGGCCAAATTGTATGAAAAACCCTCGGCGTCTAATAAGGTATTTCTAATGAAGAGAGTATTTAATATGAAGATGTCGGAAGGTGGGTCTGTTGCAGATCATTTAAATGAATTTAATACGGTTACTAATCAACTAAGTTCTATAAAAGTGGACTTTGATGATGAGGTTAGGGCTCTTCTAATCTTGTGCTCATTGCCAGAA
>ML791206.1:33433-44388 GCA_009831015.1 Picea engelmannii
TTTGATGAAATATTTTCTCCTGTTGTTAAAATGACTTCAATTAGGACTATTTTAAGTCTTGTGGCAGTAGAAGATTTGCATCTTGAACAATTAGATGTAAAAACATCTTTTCTCCATGGGGATTTGGAGGAAGAGATTTATATACAGCAGCCACAGGGGTATGAGGTCAAAGGGAAGGAGAATTTGGTATGTAGGTTGAAGAAGAGCTTATATGGCCTAAAGCAAGCTCTAAGGCAGTGGTATCTGAAGTTTGATAGGTTTATGACAGAACAGGGTTATAATAGATGTCATTATGATAACTGTGTTTATTTTAAAAGGCTAGAAAATGGAAGCTATATTATCTTGCTATTGTATGTAGATGACATGCTTGTTGCATAGTCTAATATGTAGGATATAAATGTGCTCAAGAAGAAATTAGCCAATTCATTTGCGATGAAGGATTTGGGTGCTGCAAAGAAAATCCCTGGTATGAGAATAACAAGAGACAAGAAAAATCACAAACTGACATTGTCTCAGGGTGAGTACATAGAGAAGGTGTTGGAGAGGTTTAGAATGAATGAAAAACCAGTTAGTACACCTTTGGCCAGCCATTTCAAATTAACTAAGGAAATGTGTCCCAAGACACAGGAGGAGATAGACTACATGTCCAGGGTCCCATATTCATTAGTAGTTGGCAGTTTGATGTATGCAGTGGTTTGCACAAGACCAGATATTGCACAGGCAATGGGAGTTGTGAACAGGTATATGAACAATCTAGGTAAAGAACATTGGAAAGCAATAAAATGGATTCTCAGGTATTTGAGAGGTACTACTACACATGCATTGTGTTTTGGAGGTTCAAACACTTTTCTACATGGATATGTTGATTCAGATATGGCAGGTGATAAAGACAACAGGAGGAGCACCACAGGGTATGTTTTTACTATAGGTGGAACAACAGTAAGTTGGATTTCGAAACTGCAAAAGGTTGTTTCACTTTCAACAACAGAGGCAGAGTATGTTACTGCTAGAGAGGCTAGTAAAGAGATGATTTGGTTACAAAGGTTTATGGAGGAATTGGGAAAGAAGCAGGAGAACAACAGGTTGTACGGTGACAGTCATAGTGCCATTCACCTTGCAAATAACTCAGCCTTCCATTAGAAGACTAAGCATATACAGTTGAGGTACCACTTCATACGATCTTCCTTGGAAGATGGACAATTGAAGCTAGAAAAGATACACACTAGCCAGGATCCTGCAGACATGTTAACAAAGGGAGTAACCAGGGAGAAACTGAGTTCTTGCTGAGTTTCAATTGGTCTTCAAGAATGAAGATGAAGATGAGAAATTTGCCAGGTCCAAGAAGGTTCAGAGTCCAGCATATACAGCAGCAGTGGAGTTGTTGAGAACAGTCTCCAAGTGGGAGATTGTTGGTTATGGAGCCTGATTATCTTCCTAATTTAGAGGTCTTTTACTTTCAGCCGTGTTTATACTCCATGAAGTATTTACACCCCAGAAGTATGTACACTCTTCCACGCGAGGGAGTGTAGAGGGGGGGTACCCCCTCTGCGGGTTCCGGGGGGGATATCCCCCTCAGCTGGGGGGTCTGGGGGCAAGCGGGCCCCCAGTGGGGGTTCGGGGGCGAAGCCCTCGAAGCAAAAATTTCCTTCTAAAAGTATATTGTAATTTCATTGTAAATCTGGACCGTTCATTATAAGGTCGCAGATCTAACGATAGAGATTATGTTAGGGTTTTTTTTCCATAGAAGTCAACTCTCTTTTATGAGGGAAATGTATTGCGGCTATGTAGGTTGGAAAGTATTGTATTCTTAGAGAGGAGACTGCGAGAGAAAGAAGAGGAAGTTACAGTGAGTTTTGTTGTAGGTTGTATCCCTTCATTTTGTTGGATAATAATAAAGAAAGGACCTGGCAATTTCTCTAGTGGACGTAGCCCACACTGGGTGAACCATGTAAATCTGTGTCTCTCTTGTATTGTGTATCTTCTGTGTTTTATTTCCGCATTTGTTTTATTTTATTGCTCCACGGTCCTGTTTTTCTAACATCCTTGAGGTTCATTTCTTCCCTACAATTTTAGAAGAGTATGCATAAGGGATGTAGTATTTATGCAATATTAGCACTGAATGAAAAGGGAGAGGCAGAAGGACTAGAAAACCTTCCTATAGTACAGGAGTTTGTATAATATTTTCCAAAAGATTTACCCAGTTTACCGCCTGAAAGAGAGTTGGAGTTTACAATAGACTTGAAACTAGGAACTGAACCTATTGCAATAGATCATTACCGAATGTCAATGCCTGAATTGCAGGAGTTGAAAATGCAATTGAAGGAATTGTTGGATTTGGGACTTATTCGTCCAAGTGTGTCACCTTGGGGTGCACCAGTTATTTTCATGAGAAATAAGGATGGATTGTGGATACATCGTATTGACTATCGTCAATTTAACAAAGCGACGATCAAGAACCAGTACCCGTTTCCAAAAATGGATGATTTATTTGATCAGATGAAATGGGATATGGTATTTTTGAATATTGACTTGAGATTAGGAAATCACCAATTGCGGATTAAGAAATAATATATCCCTAAGACTTCTTTTAAGATGAGATTGGACATTATGAGTTTACATTTTTACCAGTCGGATTGAAAAATGCCCCGGGGGTATTCATGAGTTTGATGAATGGGGTGTTCCGTGAATACTTGGAGAAGTTTGCTCAATTTTTTATTGATGAAATATTGATTTATTCTCAGAAGAAGGAAGAGCATGATGAACACTTGAGTTTGGTCCGGTAGTGCTTAAGAGAAAACAAATTGTACGAAAAGCTATCAAAATGCTCTCTTTACCAATCTAATATTCATTACTTGGGACATATCATATCTGGTGAAGGTATCGTTTTGGATGTAGTGAAAGTGGAGGCTATTATGGAATAGATAACACCAACAAACGTACACAAAGTATGCAGTTTTATGGGTTTAGCAAGATATTACTAACGATTTGTTGAAGGGTTTTCGAAGATAGCAAAACTAATCACAGAATTACAAAAGAAGAACAAGAAGTTCTTGTGGACTGAGAAATGCACGGAATTATTTCAAAGTCTCAAAGAGTTTCCGATGAAAACACCAATACTAAAAGTCCCCAACATGGACAAGGAGTTCTTGGTATGCACGGACGCATCCAAGGAAGGGTTAGGTGAATTTTTTATGCAAGACAGTTGAGTGATCGCTTACATTTCACGGAAATTGAGAAAGCATGAATAGAACTACGCAACACATGAATTGGATTTATTATGTATTGTTTACTCCTTGATAGTATGGAGACATTATTTTATTGGATGAAAATTTGAATTAAAGATAGATCACTGTGGATTGCAACATATTTTTACACAAAGTGACCTAAACTCACAACAAAGGCATTGGTCATAATTGCTTAGCGAATACGATTTTGAAATTCCTTACATTAAAGGACCTGTGAACCGAGTGGAAGATGCATTGAGTAGGAGTCCACACATATTTTTGGTTTTACCTCTTAAGACAAATCTTCGAGAAAATATTCTAACTCTACAAATCGATGATGACTGTTATAAGGAAGTTAAGAATAATATTGGACAAGATACCATGGTGGTACCAAGGTATGAAGGTTATTCACTAGAATACGATGGATTATTGATATTTAAAGGAAGAATTTACATACCACCTAACGACAAACTAATAAGTTTGATCTTAAGTGAAGCGCATCAAGAAATATACATGGCTCATCCGGGATTCATGAAGATGAAGGAAAATCTTAATCATTTGTTCTTTTGGAAGGGAATGAAAGAAGACATAGTCAGTTACATACTGAGGTGTCTAGAATGTTAGCAAGTGAAGGTTAAACATAGATATACAACAGGATTGTTACAACCACACGCTATTCCTTAATTGAAATGTGAAGTCATTTCGATGGAATTTATTGTTGGATTTCCACTAATGGAAATAAGACACGATTCGGTTTTTGTGGTAGTTGACACTCTAAAGAAGAGTGCACACTTTATTCCAGTGCGTACGACGTATCAGGAACCGGACATAGCTAGATTATTTGTCAGTGAGATTGTGATATTACTTGGGGTGCCAAAAATAATCATATTTGATCGAGGATTGATGTTTACATGACGGTTTTGGACCAGTTCCCAAGATGATTTGGGAACACGATTAAAATTTAGCACAATTTATCACTAAGAGAAAGACGAGAAAACAGAAAGGAAAAACTATATTTTGGAGGATATGGTGCGTATGTATGTAATGGACCAACAAAAATGTTGAGAATAATTCTTACCACTAGTAGAATTTGCTTACAACAAAAACTATCAGAGTATGATTAAGATGGAACCATTTGAGTTTCTTTATGGGAGACCATGTCGGACACCGTTAAGTTGGGATCGAATTGAGAATAGGGTATTGGTAGGACCAAAATTGATTCAATAAATGGAAGAACATATGCATTCGATCAGATAGAGGATTAAAGAAGCGCAAGATCGATAGAAGAGTTATGTTGATGCGCATCGCGTTGACCACAATTATGAAGTTGGAGATAGAGTCTTCTTGTGGGTAAAACCGCATAAGAGTTCGATCAAGTTTGTAAAGGGTGCTAAAATATATCCTAGGTTTGTGGGACCCTTCAAAGTAGTGTAAAAGAAGGGACTCATGGATTATCGACTAGCCTTTCCTGATTCTTTGAGGCGTATGCACGATGTTTTTCATGTATCTATCTTGAGACATTATATTAGTGACCCTTCACATGTTATTGACATGAGTTCCTTGTGGGTGTTGGATGATGTTTTTCTCATGGCAAAGCCAATACGCATTCTGGACCATCACATTCGACAACTACAGTGTCAGATATTCGATCAGGTCAAGGTCTAGTGGGACAATTATAGTCCACACTCGGCTACCTGGGAGGATGCATATGAGATGAGTGAACATTTTCCTTACTTGTTTGATAGATTAGACATATATATGCATACCAGATACATTTATTTACTTGATTTTACATATACTGTACAAACTTCGAGATGAAGTTTAAAAAAAGAGGGGGTGTATGTAACATCCCTCCCTACTGACCATACTATTATTGACTTATTCTTTGAGGACACTTTCTTGCAAGTGATCCAGCTATGGAACATTGCAATTTCATTCAAATTATGGGTTATATATGATGATGTTGAGGTTTTATCGCTGCTTGATTTTATGAATGTATATATATGTGTTGACTTGTGCTTTTGACAAGATGTCCTGAGTGTGCATGACACATGGCAGGTTATGGATGCCGGTGGCATAAAATGGCTTCCTTGGACTTCGGATTGAGTGAGGGAGTAGATTGTATTGTTTGATTATTTAAATATTATGCACATATGATGTATGATGGATTTTAGTATGATTTATATATATGGATTTTTGACATTGTTTTTGTTAGTGGATGCAGGATTGATGATTCTTTCTAATCCGACTCACTTAAGGTGTAAAGGGGTCTTGCACAGAAAACTAGATATTGAGGGAGAGGGGTGGCGACATCCCTGTCACGGCCTACTAGAACTCCCACCATGGCCATAACTATAGGTTAACAATTACCTAGTTGGGTGGTCCATGATGTCGAGAGGGAAGACTGAGACAATTGCTCATGTATATTTCTAAGGGGTGTGCAATAAGGTGGAATCATTATTCCTTAGAATCCCTTAGTCTCTCACAAGGTCACCGAATGCATTTTTTTATTCCAATGGGTTGGACACACTTAAAAAAAAAGACAATGTGAGTGGAACCCTTAAAGCATAGAGATGCATATTGAAGGGCATGTCTCACAATTGAAACCTGAGTCAATAAACATAGGTGGCCTAGAAAAATTTTGGAATGATTAGACCTTGTTGGATTAAAATAATTAATTAAACAATAGATTATGAATTATTAAAGCCAACTAGAAGTCTAAGTTGAAGTTTAAATTTTAAATAAGGGGACTAATTGAATTGTGAACATGAGTAAAGATTTGAAGGAAATCAAATGTTAGGAAATAGTAAGTAAATACCTAAAGAATTGATAAAATACACAGTGGTGCATGAAATTATATAAAAAAGGAAATCCTTATTTAGAAATAATTACAAATTGAGAGAATGAGTTGTGAATAGAATAGAATTTGAGTAAACTAACCCTAGCCTAACTAAAAGGACTCATAATCCAACCCCATCTAAAACCTAGTTAGGAGTCAACCATTAATTAAGGGGATTTGGGGAACTAAGAGACAACTAAGAGGAAATTTAGGAACACATGGGGAAATGTGAGGAAAGGTGGATTTAAATAAAAATAAAAGAGAAATTACTTGTGCAACCTAGGGAGAATGTGACACGTGTAGTGGATGAATAATCCTTGAACTGGATTTCTAAAAATTAATGAATTATGCATGAGGGACAGATGTTCGTGAGGAACAATTCTATAAAAAAATTGACGTAGAAGGGAAGATGATGGAATTTTTGGGAAGCACTGTTATGTTGCTGAATTTTGATTGAATGTGTCTTACTTGTGAGAGTTGGGACTCCAGGATTGTAAAATGAGTGGAAGCTCTTCCTTGCGAGGCAAGCCTAGAAGCTATTGTGTTTTGTTTTATGTGCTTGAACCCTTTGTGGATCGGGGGGCTAAGAGGGAAGAAGATTCACCCTAGCGTTGGATGGGAGGTATTAGTGAAGTCTCAATGATTATCAAGCGAAGAAAAGAAGGAATCATAAGACTTGAAGGCATCTTCATCACGCAACATTTTTCGTTTTCGGTATTTTTTTTTCGAATTTATTTGTAGCATTAGTGTAGAAGTATGTTGGACTAATAGGGTCTCTGTAGCATCCCTGGAAATCCTGAATGCCCATGGTTACATTGTTGTCAACAAGGTTTAGTTCAGAGATATATTTTGTTTTACAATTGCTACAAATGAATAATATTTACAGTGGTTATGTTTTAAACTTTCGTTGTAATTCCATATGTTTTCTGAACCCTAAATTGAGTGGCAATATCCACATTGAAAAGTTGAATTTATGTGGTGTATGGTCTATGTTTAAAAAATTGTATCTTATATATGTCGAAGTTTTGAATGATCAAACTCTTTTTGTTGAGATTATTGTAGGAATTTAACAATGAATAGTTCATTGGTAACTAAGGATTTGGATCTGAATTTACGTCGTGAATTTCTCTGGTGAATTGAATTAACTCGAATTTATATGCAGATTTTTTGTTGAAATCACTGATAAACCTAATTTAATAATAACCTGGAGTATCTATGTTTTTTTTTTAAAACCAAAAATTCCAGGACCGGGGAGGGGCTGTTAAAGTCTCTGAAACTATGTTTTTAACTTGTAGTGCATTAGCCCCTTTTTCCTAAACCAAGTTATGCTTGTGACCAGGAGCCAAAACCTGGTTTTAGTCGAAAATGGCTCTATTCGGGGCTCTAGAACTCTGGCGTTTTAGAGGCTCCTTAAACTCAACACTTCTTTTCCCATGAAATGTTAACCGACTGAATCCAGTCTAGAGCTAAATTGATAGGAAGTTGTAGGTTAACCCTACCAAACTTCCTTCATAATTTTTATTAATCTAATTTAATGGTTTGCGTAGATTTTCCTTACACGAGTTTCTGCGGTGGAGATCCACTACAAAAATTTGACCTTCAGGATTTTCCTCCTTCCCATCTTGAGTGTTTTTCACTTGGATCGTTGAATCGCCGAAGGGCTCAGAGATCTGATGGATTACACTCCCCTTAGATCGACAATTGGTGTCCACTCCGGAGTTATAACACATTAACTAATACAAACTCTAATCGTAATACTATAAACATTATAACACTTAATGGTTAACCATTATAAACCCTAAACTTTATAACATTTTTTTAAGAAAAAAATATCAAAATATCATAAAAACCTCAAAGTAAGAACTCCACGCCTTGACAAAGAGAAAAATTCAGATAATAAGCCTCTTCGAGTGGGAAACCTCCTTATACAACACATGAATTCACAAAACAATATGATTCCAAATGAAAAGGTATCCTTGGTATATATATGAGACTAGGAGGTATAATTACAACTAATGGATCCAAGCCAACATAAATAAAATAACAATACTAATGTAATATTCCCCAATTAAGGGGATATGTTCCACGATTTAGGGCTTAACATGACCCTCCCATTCAGAAAAGTGTTGTTCTCAATGCTTGAGTAGTTTTGGATGCTTCTGTATAAAATACTCATCTTCCGACATGGAATCTTGTAACATCCCTCTCTACTGAGCACACTTTTATTGGATTATTCTTTGAGGACACTTGCGTGCAAGTGATCCGATTATGGTATATTATGATTTCGTTTCGATTATGCATTATATATGATGATGAGGATGTGTTGTGACTTATTACTATTTGATATATATGTATTGGCATATGTTATTCATGGATTTTCCTGAGTGTGCAGGACACATAACAAATTATGGATGTGGATGGCATCAATGGACTTTCTTGGACTTTGGAATGAGTCAGGGAGTGGAGTGTATTTTTTTTGAGTATTTCATTTTATGCACATGTAACATATGATTGATTACATTATGATTTATGTATATGGATCATTGAAAGTGTTTTTGTCAATAGATGCAAGTTGATGATGCTTGTTAATCCGACTCACATAAGGAGTAAAGGGGACATGCACATAACTCAAATATTGAGGGAGAGGTGTGGAAACGTCCCTTTCACATCCTACTAGCACTCCTACCATGGTATGAACTGCAGGTTAATGATTATCTAGTTAGAGAGGTCCACGATGTTGTGAGGGCATACTGAGACAGTCGCTCACAAATATTCTAAGAGGTGCCCAATAAGGAGAATTTTTTATTCCTTAGAAGTCCTTCGTCTCTCACAAGCTTGACCGATTGGAGTGTTGACTCCAAGGGTCGAAAAAACTTCCAGAAAACATTCAAAGGTGAGTGGCACCCTTCGAGCATGGAGGTGTGTCTTGAAGGGCACGTCGCATAATTAAAAACAAATTGAGTCAATAAATCTAGGTGGCCTAGAAAACATTGAAATGATTAGACCTTGTTGGATTAAAATAATTAATTAAACCATGAATTTATTAATTAAATCCCAATAAAAGTCTAAGCCTAATTCTAAGATTAAACCTAAGTC
Source organism: Picea engelmannii (assembly GCA_009831015.1). Classification (NCBI taxonomy): domain Eukaryota; kingdom Viridiplantae; phylum Streptophyta; class Pinopsida; order Pinales; family Pinaceae; genus Picea; species Picea engelmannii. The sequence continues at coordinate 42,593 of ML791206.1, forward strand.
TAAATTTAATTAAGGGACAAATTGAATTATGACATAAGTTAAAAGATTGGAGAATATAATCAAACTCTAGGAAAAAGGGGGAATAAAATTTAAAGGTTGGATAAAATGCACATGTGTGCATGAAATTAATAGATTGGATTTTTAAAATAGAAAGAAATAAAATATGAGAGAATAGGTGTACACATAGAATAGTACCTAGAGTCAAGATACCACTAGTCTAACTATAAGAAGACTCCTAATCCAACTCTAACTAAGACCTAGTTAGGAGACACTCATTAAATGAGAAATTGGGGAACAAAGGGACAACTAAGAGCGAAAATAGGAACACATTGGGGAATGTGAGGGAAAATGGTTTTTTAAATAAAATAAAAATGGTATTTACTTGTGCAACTTGGGGAGAGTATGAAAAGTGTGTGGGTGAATATTACTAATTAAATTAATTAAAAATATAATTACTTTTGCATGAGAACATGTGTCATTTGGGATATTTATAAAACAAATGTTGAAAAAAGAAAAAGGATCTGACTGATTGTTGGTAAGGTTATGCTGCCAAAATTATTGTCGCTGTGTTGTACTTGTGAGAGTTGTTCTTTCTTGAAAGGAAAGCTTGGAGATATTGTTTTTGGTTTCGTGTGTGTGACCCCTTTGTAGCTCAGGGGGCTATAGGGGAAGAAGAGTACCCCTAGCATTGGCTGAGAGGTACCGGTGAATTCTTGGATTTTGCAACAAGGAGAAAAAAAAGAGGATGTGTAAAAGTTTCCAGGTTGAGGAACATCCAAATAAAACATCAAAATCACTTGGTTACGATATTTTACTGTTATGGTTATTATTATTTTAGAAAATGTTGATTGGATTTATTGGTTGTAATTCAGACTAAATGATTTTCTCAAGATATTATCTATTTAAATTATTCATATAAATTATTTTATAAAGTATGGATGGAATGTTCTGTAAAAATATATTTAATTCATGTAATTATAACTGTTGACAACAGAATGATATTACGTCCAATATTATTGTATGGTTAGATTAAATTATTCATTAGTTGCAAAGAAAATGTATTGGAAAAATTGATCTTAGATGCGCGATATACTGATCCAATATTTTATATGTATATTTTATACCATGAATTGAATTATTTTAATATGTAAATCTGTTGACAGTTGAATCGATTGATTCATTGAGATATGAAATGGATTTATTTTATATAGTTTGTTGAACGCTGGAAAATTTTCATTTAAGAGATATCTACTTGAACGCTGGTGTTAGTTGTGATTTGCACTGTGTAGAAGCTTTCACGCTATCCTTCCAAGGGCCCTTCCGCCTTAGGGTCTAATTCTGATTTGAGTCGGTAACTTAGGAAGACTGACAGTTAGTCTTATTCTTTCTTATTCTTATCATACATATGTAACTGGAATAATGCTACCTAGAAAATATATCATACATATTCTTATTCTTATCATACATATGATTTTTAACGCGAGTATTGATATAGTTACACTATTTTTATAATAATTGTTGATTATATATTCGTTATGGTAAAACATAACCGTAGTTAGGACACATGAAAATAAAAGTGGGATACATTCATAAATGAATATCTAACTAATCTGGTTAGTTGATAGATTATTACTCTACATTATTAAAAGAGTATTTGTTGTGAATTAAGTATATAACATAATATATATATAAGGTAATATATTATGGGTTAGGTACTTTTGTATTTGTCTTGTCTTAATTGATCATTCAATTGTTCTTACGCATTTATGTTATTTTTTGGATGGTCGTTACATAAA
>ML791206.1:44456-55543 GCA_009831015.1 Picea engelmannii
ATATATATATATATATATATATATATATATCGTTAAATTAAATTCTTTTCTAATGTTATAGGGAGATGTTACAATTATTGCTTTTTATTGATTATTTCATTGTTTACAATTATTTTGTGTTTGTATTATAACACCAACATGTTATGGCAATAACGATGATTTGTAATGAAATGGAACGAGACATTTGAGAAGTTTCCTATGATGTGAATATGTATGATGAATTGACAAATTTTGTATGAGTATAATAAACTATTGAATGATTTGATTGCATTGTGATTAAGCACCTCGCCGTCAATTTTAGTCCCGAGTCTAGGTTAGAGTTTGTTAAGAGAATTAGATACTTCCTTGTTCTTCCGAACAATCGCTAGTCCTAAGACCTTAAATGTTTAAAATCAATCAGATGAATCCTAGACTTACGCATTGATTATGTGTCTTGGAGGTCCTGACCTTGCAGGGTAGGTTGGATGGGTAGATAGCTCTGGTTATATTTATGTGATATGGTTGATAAATGAGTAACAACAACGTTGTAACTGAATATTGTTGTGCAATGAAATAGATGAGAAGAGAATGTTAATGTTGTTGTATGTCAGTTCTTCTTTACACATGTCGTAATTAATGTTTAAAAGAAAAAATTACCACTAATATCTACTTACATTTATGTCTTAACAGAGGGGTATTTACATATAGTATCAGAGCAGCTTCAACCCTGCGACATTGGACCATTACACCTTCCATTGTTGTAAATAAATTATAAAAATTATATCGCTAAATAAATTTTGAAATTGTACATGTAGGTAATCATGGCTAGAGGATGCAAGGGAAGTAGACAATGTGGTGTTGGAGGAAGAGGTGTGACGCCTACGATAGTATCCATGATGGAGGGGTCTAACCCCCAGGGAGAAGAGAAGACCACTGAGCAAGAGCACGTTGCTATGGGAGATGTGGTAGGTATGATGAGATCCTTCTAGAGGATGTCAGAGGTGTTGATCAATTGCTTGGATCGAGATGAGGGTAGAGCATCTGTGCCCAATGAGGGTTCACAACTTACTTTGGCTGGTAGTAGTAGTATACACATAGATCTCAAGAAGGTGAAGTTTCCCGAGTTCTAGGGTGCCCCGGATGGCCTAGTCGCAGAGGCATGGTTGGAGAATATGGTGATGTGCTTCACACTTCGTGATTACACCTCCAACATGAAATTATGCATGGCGGTATTTCAGTTGAAGGGGAGTGCTCTTATATGGTGGAAGATGCTCGTACCTCAACTAAACATGGTCGTTGAAGGTATGTCATAGGAGTTGTTCGAGGAACGGTTCCGGAAGGGGTACTTGTCTGAGGAACTCATTGAGGGTTAGATTAATGAGTTCAACACCATATGACAAGGTGGTCGTATTGTGCCAGAGTATGAGGCCATATTCCTGGAGCTACTTAGGTACGCTCCACATCTAAACAAAAAGAAGTTAAAGGTCAATGAGTTTGTGTTCAACCTTAACTTCAACATTCATGCGAAGGTAAGGATTCTAATGCCTCAAAAATTACACGATGCAGTTTAGAAGACCCTCATAGTTGACGAAGAACTAAACAACGAGGATCAGGGAAAGAATCCTTCTAGATCAACTGGACATACATCATCAGGAGTGAAACATAATCAGACACCAACCAGAAAGACTTCAAGGCATCGAGATAATCCTATAGGACCTATGTTCCCGACACCACGGCGATAGACTCCTCAGTAGAGGACACCTTACATAGGACCACAAAACAACAACAACGTTGTCCGCAGAAGCAATGACATTTTAGGCCTATTCAAAAGAACAAACCAGGATCACAGAGGCCTAGGCTAACAACTTCTACTTCAGGGACCAGGAGCATTGGACCGAAGATGGGATGTTGGACATGTGGAGAGCCACATTACTAGTGATATTGTTCGATTGAGAAGGCCCGAGAGACCAGATCATCAGGACCCACTATAGTTGGATATTTGGGCAAGGCCCATAGGATACATTAGCGGTGAACAACCTCCAGGCCAAGCACTAGTCCACTGTGCTCGAGATGTCAAGTACAATTGTTGAACAAAATTTTAGTATATTGATAGATACAGGTGCTACAGAGAGCTTTACCTCTACTGGAGCGTTAAAGATAAATAAGGTAAAGGAATTCAAGCAAGATGAGTTTAGATACGTAGAAATGGCATCAGGTGCCAAACATAAGGTTGGAGGAAAGGTTATAGACTGTAGAATTAACTTGGGATATTTTGTAACAAATGCCAACCTATATGTCACGATATTAGGATATTATGACATAGTGATTGGTATGGATTGGTTGGAAATGAATGATGTGATACTTAACTGTAAGACGAAATAGTTAAGTTTGACAGATGATTTGGGAAAGAGTAGAGTGATTGTAGAAAGGAACCAAGGGTTGTCCGTGAGATTTATTTCTTCCCTACAACTACATAAGAGTTTGCACAAGGGGTGAAAGATTTATGCAATCTTAGTGATAAATGAAAAGGGCGAGGTAGAAGGATTAGAAAACCTTTATGTAGTGAGATAGTTTTCAAACATGTTTCCAGAAGAGTTACCAGGTTTACCACCCCAAAGAGAGTTGGAGTTTACAATAGACATGAAACCTAGAACTGAACCAATAGCAAGAATGCCATAACAGATTTCAACACCTGAAATGCAGAAGTTAAAAATCAAATTGAAATAATTGTTGGACTTGGGACTTATACATCCAAGTGTGTCACCTTGGGGTCCGTCAATTATTTTTGTGAAAAAGAAGGACGGATCATGGAGACTTTGTATTGACTATCGTCAATTGAACAAAGAAACGATCAAGAACCAATATCTATTACCAAGAATAGAAGATTTGTTTGATCAGATGAAAGGAGAGACGATGTTTTTGAAGATTGAATTGAGATCAGGATATCACCAATTACGGATTAAAGAATAATATATCCCTAAGACTGCATTTAGGTCGAGATTTAGACACTATGAGTTTACAGTTTTATCGTTCAGATTGACGAACGTCCCGGTGGTATTCATGAGTTTGATGAATGGGGTGTTCTGTGAATACTTGGACAAGTTTGTTCAAGTATTTATTGATGACATATTGATTTATTCTTATACGAAAGAAGAACATGATGAACATTTAAGATTGTTCCTACAGTGTCTACAAGAAAACAAAGTGTACGAGAAACTATCGAAATGTTATTTTTACCAATCGAATATTCATTACTTGGGACATATCATATATGGTGAAGGTATTGTTGTGGATCCAATGAAAGTAGAGTATTTTTTGGAATGGATAACATCGAAAAATGTACAAGAAGTACACAACTTTATGGGTTTAGTAGGATATTACTGATGATTCATCAAAGGTTTTTTGAATATAGAAAATCTGATCACCGAATTGAAGAAGAAGAATAATAATAAGTTTGTATGGACTAAGAAATGCACGGAAGCATTTCAAAGGCTCAAAGAGTTGTTGATGACAACATTGATACTAAAGGTCCCCAACATGGACAACGAATTCTTGGTATGCACAGACACATCCAAGGAAAGTTTAGGTGGAGTTCTGATGTAAGACGGCCGAGTGATCGCTTACATTTAAAAGAAATTGAGAAAGAAAGAGGAGAACTATGCAACACATGACTTGGATTTATTGGCAATTGTATATGCCTTGAGAGTTTGGAGACATTATCTGATTGGATGGAAATTCGAATTAAAGACATATCATTGTGGATTGCAGCATATATTTACATAGAGTGACTTGAACTCGTGATAAAGGCATTGGTCAGAATTACTTACCGAATACGACTTTGAGATTACTTAAATTAAAGGAATCATGAACAAAGTGGAAAATGTGTTGAGTCGGAGACCACGTATATTTTCGATAATACCTCTTAAGATGAATCTTTGAGAAAATATTCAAACTTTATAGATCAACGATGACTGGTATAAAGAAGTTAAGGATAATATTGGATGAAATAACATGATGGTACCGAAGTTTGAAGGTTAGTCACTAGACAACGATGGATTTTTGAGATTTAACGAAAGAATTTACATACCACCTAACAATGAATTAAGAAGTTTGATCTTAAATTGTAACATCCCCAACCACCTGTTGGGCTATGCCACATGAAAATTTCAAACTACATACAATATTTTAACATGCAAATACTCTACAAATTCACATGTTTATACAAAATAAAAATAGAAATATACATGCAACATATACAGGAAAACCCCATGAAAATAGATACATAAATAATGATGAAACATGTAATTTCACACATAGTTTACACTTATCTCTGATAAGAAGACCACCAACTACATGCAGACCTTCCATGTTTCTCCCAACCATATACCACACTACTCGTAATCTCATCAGTGGCTCACCCCTGAGATGGGACTAAACTCCACCCAGTTAAAAGAATACTAAGCCAGTATAAGGTCTGGGAAGCAACATAATTGATCAGTACAAGGTGCCCAACTACTGCAACTATCCTACAGTCTCTCATTCCCCACATGATTTTCCCACCCCAGGAAGTGTTCCCCTTCTCTTCTCAACAGTCCTTTGGTTTCCTCACTTCCTTTATGGGGCTTCAACAACAAGCTGAACATGAAGTCTTGAAGCCTAGTAGTTATTGTCCAGTGCACAAGGGAACAATTCCAAGTAGTTTCTCTCCTAGAGAAAACTACTCATGGTCCTGACAACCTTCTTCTTCGACAAAGAAAAAATATCACCTGGAGAGAATGCTTATCGGCTTGACAACCTGCTTCTTTGACCACAGGCTTGAAAACCCACCTCTTCAGCCTGCAGTCAAACCAAATTTCATATTTTCCATAGTGCCAAGCTTCCCAAGTGCCAGTCTCGTGATGGAAGTAGTAGAGTTCGGATGGTAGGAGGGAATAATGGACAATTCTCCATATCTTAATCTATCCAGGAATAGGTACGGTGATGGAAGCAGTAGAGTTCGAGTAAGGTATAGTACTAGATCAGGTAAGGTATAGTACTGAATCGAGTACGGTATAGGTATGTTTCCCCTGACAAAGAGGTATCGACTAAATCTCCATGAGTGCATGAAAGAGTAATGGAGGAATGGTGGAATGCATGAATAGTGAATGGTGAATGGTGAATCGTGAATGGGAAAATGGACTAATTTCCCCTACATATATGTGCATGCACCATTAATGACACATGGCCCTTAAGGAAATCGTTTCTCTCCACTTGTGATTCATTCCCTTCCCATAAGAACTTAGGATAACATAAGCTATATCCATACCTTAGTATTTAGGAATAATATTATAATATTCCTTTGGAATTAAGCCCTCTAGCTTATCCCCTTCCTAGGCTCTTAGACCCCTTTCTCTTCCTAGTGGAGTTTAGTCCCCCATACTCATTTGTGGGTCGGTCTACAATAGTGATGTACTTTATTAGTGATATGAGTGATTAGAGATTACAATAATAGGCATGATGAAATTTAGCATTCCGGGCTCCCTGGCCTAATAATCATATAAGCATTCTATCCTATAATAACCTGGCTCACCATCTTATAAAACAAAAAATATATACAAAGGATCCTTGGCCTTAAGATCACACACCCTTCTTTTGGTATGAGATTCCCATGCACTAACTTAATATGCATAGAACCAGACCAAAGAACCTGTATCATCAACTCACCAGCTTATAATAATTTTTGTATTTACATTTACAATTGGGGTTCAGCCTAGGGGTATTACATTCCCCTGCCCTTATTTATGCAATGTCCTTAGTGCATTATATACCATGTACAATTCAAAATTATTCAAAAATATCCAAGCCTTTTCTATTGGAATCTTGTTGTCCACCTAGTGCTCTGCTTTCAAGAACTAATTCATGTATTCATACTGTAGCAGGAAGTAATTTGTTCTATTCCATAGAGCTGCTTTAGGAAAGAATTTAGCTCATTGTTCCATTTGACACACCCTCATTATGAAAAATACATTCCATAAGCACTCCTGAGTTTCCTCTTCCTTGTTGCACTCACCCTTCCAGGCTCAGGTATCCATTCACTTCTACACAGTCCTTCAACGATCCATCTTGCCAAGGATTTCACACACAAGGAGAGTGCCAACTCATTTTTAGAACCTCACCAAGGTTCTACATTTATAGGGATCTAGTGTCTCCAATGATAGTTTTTCTTCCCAAGCATTCCAACTTTAATCAATATTATCTCATCTGTATCACGCACATACAATTATTATGAGAGAACATTATAAAAATTCATTTAGAAGCTCAAACTTATTTCATAAGGAATTCAACTTTTCCCAAACATATGAAATTCTATCTCATAATTTTTCATGGTTGTTGCAATAGTATGATGCAGTCTTCCATATAGATTTCAGCAAGTACCATACTAAAAACCACTTTTACTGCAATTCTTCCATCTTGCATTCAACAAGCATATTATCATTATTTCCTGTACATTATACTTTCATTGCAATATGTACCAAAAATTTACAAAGTGTTCTTAGAATTGTCTACACCTAAAAATTCAATCACAACTATCAAACAATTTTTTAAATAGAATGGATTATCATTCTATGCATAGCAGGTTCACAATTAATATCAGTAAGTTGATTACTCTATTTTTTGAACAAAACATTTCCTGTAGTCAATGTTCATGTGACTACTTGACTTGAAACTTTCTTGTTGTAATGTCTAATAGCTTATGAAATGTTCTCAACTCCATGAGCTAGTAATAGTTGTAACATTTCATTTGTTAGTATAATTATTTCAATTTAATAACACACACACACACACACACACACACACACACACACACACACACACACACACACATATATATATATATATATATATTTGTAAATGAGTGTGTGAATCTATATTGCTTTATAAGGTTATAGTACAAAACTGATGCAAGGTTTCCCAGAATCTGCCTTAACGGAAACCAGATATGGGGTCCTTGGAGTGAAGTATCTGAAAATAAACAAAAAGTGTCTGGGTTGCCACAACAGGAAACCAACCCAGGCTACCATAATCCAGTCTAAAAACTTCATCAAAAGAAATCAAAAAAGTCTGAACATAGTGGAGTGAGCTCCTACCCTGAGAGACATGGTCTGGGTGGGTCCGGCACTAGTCTAGGTTGATGGGGTGCTCTGTGTCCCCTTTCTGCTGTGTCGCATCCCCCTCCCTCTATTCCACCAGACGTAGCTTTCTGATGCAAGCTGGGGTTCCATTACTATCAGCTGGAGTGATATCTATATGGTGGACGTAGTGTAGATAGATATGAAATTGTCCTTCCATCCACTCCAGTTTCTTCTATTGTATTTTATGGTCCTCCACTAGTCTTTTTACCCCCATCTCCATGTTGTTGAGGTGGTTGAGAATTCCTGTGTTCTCTTTTTTCTGCTCTTTGGCTTCCATCATGTTGTTCTTCCCTCGGTTCACACACATCTTACCTATCAGCATTTTGGTTCTCCAAGCTTCCTCCATCATCCTGTGGTAGAGGGTTATCCTCGATTGTGTGGTTCTGGGGTCCCATATCCTCCCTTCTTCCTGTGTTAGTGTTGACTAGGATTTTCCCCTGCGGGCGTTGTTAATTTTTCCCTCCCATATTTTAATGATTGTCTTCCCCTTGGTGTCTACCTTCGTGAGGAAGGTGCTCCTTGCGTCCTTGGCTACCTATTCAATTCTTGTCATTCGAAGGGCACTTTTTGGAGGTTCCTTTCCCTAGGGGCCTCTCTTTCTTTTGGTTTTCTTCATGCACACCATCTTAACTTGCAGGTGGTGGTTCTTACGTTGGGTTCTTTCCCTGTTCCACTGCACCTCATTATGATAAGTAAGGTGGCCCCTGTAATTGCGATGCCTTGTTCTGTGATATGTTCTTGTGTCCTAGACTTTATGGAGCCAACCCAGCTATGGTCCCTTCCTTACAATCATGATCTACTCATCAAGGTGGTCCTACTAGTCAGAAGACTCTGTTCCGGAGTGTGGTCATTTGATGACCCTGTCGTTATCCCTGCGCTAACGCTCTGCCCTGTTCATTGTACGCCATCCCTTTCCCAGTCCTATCTCGGTACTTAGGTGAGGTTTGTTCCTACTTGGCCTTGGTGAGACCTGTCGTCCATCATCCTTTGTCGCCTGCGAGTTAGGTCCATCATCCTTTGTCGCCTGTGATTTATCTCTTCTTCTTTCCAAAGGGTAACTTCTGGACTTATTTTTATTGGCAGAGCTGTGGTGCCGTACCTTCACCTGATGTGTGATCTGTGTTTGCATTTGAAACCTTATTTTATTGGTGGACCATCAAATTATGTCTAGGACCTACGTGTCTTATAGTGTCTGATGCGCCTCCATTCTTGTCATAATCTTCCATACCACTGTTATCCTAGTATTTTGCCGCAAGTTGGGTGCAGTCTACTCAGAATTGACCTTGCGGGATGTTGCTCCAGTTTGTGTCTAGTTATGGACCTTCATTCTCGACCCCCTCGTTTTCTATTCTGTCCACCAGTCCATTTACTGACCTCTTCACCCAGTGCAACTCCACATTGATCCCTATCCTCAAGTTCTCCTGGATTTTTTTTAGTAGTTAGGCGAATCGCCAGTGCCTCTAGATCTTGCCTATTTTGGTACCAATTTGGATTTTTATCACTATGTTTAGGAATAGCGCGGAGTCTCCTTCCACTATGGCGTTCATCATCCCCTCCCTACTAAGAATCTCCAGACCTGTCTCCAGGGCCCCAAATTCTGCGGCGTTATTGGTGGATTTGCCTAGGCTCCCCGCGTATAGTCGTATGATGTTCCCTTTACTGTCCCTAATTACTCCTCCGAGACCTATTCTTCCTAGGTTGCCTTTCACCACCCCATCAAAATTCAACTTGAGAGAGCCTGGAGGTGGAGGTTTCTAGTTGCGCTCACCTACCTGGACTTGCGGTTGTTGTCTGTTTGAATTGGGGTTGCGCCCACCGGTTAGTTGGAAAACCTCTAAGACTTTGGAATCTTGATCAGTGGGTTGTGCGCTACCCTCCTAGCAGTTGCAACTCATCACCACATTGCATATCATGGAGGTTATTGTTTCCTTGATCTTCCCTTCTGGCCAGCTTTGGTTTCTGAAAATGCGCCTGTTCCTTTCCTTCCATGTCGACCATATGATCATTCTTGGGGTGAGGATCCAACAGAGGTTCACCTCTGCTTGGTCACTGTAGTTTTCTGTCCAGAGCTTCATTGTTGCGGCTATGTTACCACAAATCCTGTATGACTGATGGAAGATACCTGCTGCCCAGTCCCATAGTTCTACATTGTAGGCGCATTCGTCGAGGAGATGATTGGTTGTTTCTTCCTAAGTTTGACATAGTTGACATCTTGACGGACCAGTGAAACCTCTTTTCCTTAAGTTATCCCAAGTTAGGATGCGGTTGTGTAATATTAACCACTGGAAGATCTTAATATTTGGCCATTGGGGGATGTTCCAGAGATTATCCAAGTGTTGCGCTAGGTCGTCTTGGTCTGGGTCCGCCATATAGTTTGGACTTCTTTTAGGTTGAATTCCCCTCTGTCCTTTTTGCCCCACCTCAGTTGGTCTTCTCCTTCCGTTACTGTTATTTTCCATTTGCCCAGTTCCTCCTCCACCTCTTTTATTTTTGTTGCGGGTATCTCATTGTTTTGAGGAATATTCTTGTCCCAAGTTCTCCATTTATTGCAGTCCATTCCCTGATGCTAGTCTCGATAGCCATTGATTTTTCCTTGCATGATGAGGTCCTGTTGGAGTATCCCTCTGTCTTGGTTTTCCATCCTTGGTTCCTATTGCCAAGCGTCCTCCCAGAATCTGGTTGTTCTGCCATTCCTGATTTCCCAAAAGTAATGTGTCTGAATCCATGCTTTGTTGCGCCATGCTAGGTTCCATATGGCTGAGCCTTCCTTAGTTCCTCCAAAGAGGATTTTGTCCTGGTCATGGGTGTCCAGTGCGTACTTTTCCTTCCATAGGTTTACCCAAGGTGTTGTAGTTTCTTTGACCCAATGCCACCATAGTTTCGCCCCATATGCATTGTTGGTCATTTGTTGATCTTGCAGCCCCAAGCCTCCTTTGCTTTTTGGCCTGCAAACTTTCTCCCAGGCCACCAGGGATCATTTTTTCTTTGTTTCCACACCTCGCCACAGGAAGTCCCTCTGGATGGATCTGATTTTCTGTAGGATCCCCTGTGGAGTGGGGAAGATTGACATCATACAGGTTGGGATAGCTTGTAAGACAATCTTAGTTAGGATCAATCTACCAGCTAGATTAAGGGACCTATACATCCAGTTTTTTACCCACTCCTGTAACCTGTTTATTACTCCTTCCCAAGTTGACAACTTATATACTTTGTCTATCAAAGGAACCCCCAAATACTTGGTTGGGAGTGTTTTCCGTTCAAATCCTAGAATGTTGGTCAAATTCCTTTGGATAGTTGGGTTGGTATTAAAGAAAAAGATCATCGAATTGGAGTTGTTAATCTTAGCACCCGAGGCTTCTCCAAAATCTTCTAGGATGCGTTTGTAGGATTTGGCTTCTTTGACTATGGGTATGTCGTGGAGGAGTGTATCATATACAAATTGTTGGTGGGTTGAAGTAGGGAAATTTTCGAAGGGTTTGAGCCCTGCTATTTCTCCAGTTGTTGTTGCACTCTTTATTCTCCTGCTGAGGCCTTCCATCATCATAATGAACAGGAAGGGGGACAGTGGGTCACCTTGTCTGATCCCTCTTATGGGCCAGAAAGGTTTGGTCACGGCTCCATTGATTAGTAGAGAGAATCTTGTTGTGGATACTAGGCTGACAATCCAACTGATCCAGTGCTGAGTGAAACCAAAGGCTTCCAAAGTCTTGATCATGTAATGCCAACTAATTTTATCTTAGGCTTTTGCTAGGTCCAGTTGTATTAACATTCCCCCCCTCTTCTGAAGTTTTAAGGTGTGAATGTGTTAAGCCCTAATATTGGCTCATTACCACTCAATTGGGGCATATTAGATTAGTAATGTTATTTTATTCATGTCGGCTTTAGGCCATTAGTTGTAATTTAGATTAGTAATGTTATTTTATTTATGTCGGCTTT